>BTRK01000004.1:27203912-27280736 GCA_036245805.1 Pristionchus mayeri | reverse complement strand
GTGAAGAGAAGAAAGGAGATCAGCCATCGATTGAGGAATTCTCCACGCGAGGTACACTCGAGAACAATCATTCACCAACATCGAAGTGATGGTGAATGGGTGAGCATCCAGTGGCTTCATTACTCTCTCTCTCTCTCTCTCTCCATTCTCAGCAACATTATCTCCGGTCACGTCGATGTTAGCGGATAAAGGGAAGAATGATGTGATCCTAGTGGAGATTCGAGATGGGAGTGATCACTCGATAGAGGGTCACGTGCAATTGAGATTCACCGAGGAAGAGAAGATCGTCACTGAAGTGGATGGATGCACGCAGTTTGAGATTGACTCGGATAAGGGGTGAGCTATTCCTCTCTCTTCTCGATCACAAGAGGTAGTCTTCAGATGATCTTCAATGCCGCTCTCATTTTCTACCTCGAGGATTTTTCTGCTTCTGCAATAAAAAAGAACGCAGAAGAATCCGATTGCCAGACAGGGAGAAATCCGATCGTGACTGAATGGTTAGTGTGGTGAGATCCGAAGTGAGGGATGGTCTTTTCTCACAGCACGACTGATCCTGGAGCTACATCTACTGATCCTCTACAGTCAGCAATCTTTAAATATTTCTTTGAAAATATTGAGTTGTTGAGAGTGTCTCCAACCTTCGACGTCCTAATCTACGGAAGGACTCGCAATCTGCTCGTTATAAACTGTCGTGGACAGAGGGAGAAGTGAGGGGAGTAGAGACTGAGAGAGAACATCCTGCTATTACAGAGTGACTACCACCTTCCAAAAAGGAGATCGACTACGTGAATATGGATGAGGCAGCGGAATTCCACACACTGGATCTCCCCAGTGGATTGTATGCTCTCTTCCTCCCTTTCTCACTCATTTCCTCCTTCAGAATCCGCGAGTGGGAATTTTCAGTAGCATTGGGAGATCGAGTAACAGTTTCTCTACCAATGGGCACCGGAGAATTATTCGTCTTGAACGTAAGTTCGTCTATTTACTGAAAAAAATCAGTATATTCCAGTTCGTTCCTCAATTGATGGGAGTGGAACCTCTTCTATCGTGGTTGTTCGATCGGAGTGATCGATCCTTCCTCTCCCACTCCTCTCCAGTGTATCATCGAATCATCAGGAGGATGGAACTTCCGCATTTGTCCTGGAGGAGCAACGGGTAATCCGAAGCAATTCGAGAGATGGTCAGTCGGCATTCACCTTCGTCCTATTCCTCCAAATTTCCTTCTAGTTCTCCTCCAGTTTCACCGAAAGTCTTCAATTTTAATTTCATCGCTGAATTGGAGTCCTCTTACCTCTACGTGGGAACGGCGAGAATGGACTTGGAAGTGAATTGGAATGAAGAGAGGCCGGTACTCTTGAGAATTATCACTCTAATGCCTCTCTCCCATTCTAGGACTTCTTCGATTTCAAGATGAAAAACTACAGAAGATTCGGAGATGTCCAATTATTGATCAACCAAGTCGAGTATGTTCCTAATAAGGTTAGAGAAACATGATGAATATGCAGATACTTTGGCAATCAGGAAACCGTTTTCTCCATCGGAACCCGAGTGCCCATTGATTTCGATATAAACGAAATCGGATATTTCAAGTACTACTGGATCTCACTTCTCCGATTGTTTCTGTGATAGCCAATGATTGCGAGCAGTTCAAATTGACAGAGGGTGAGCCTCTCTCTCTCTCTCTCTCTCTCTCTCTCTCTCTCTCTCTCTCTCTCTCTCTCTCTCTCTCTCTCTCTCTCTCTCTCTCTCTCTCTCTCTCTCTCTCTCTCTCTCTCTCTCTCTCTCCTCCCAATCCTCGACGGATCTTCTTCAGACATCTGTAGAGGGCAGCACAGCATATTCAACAACCTCAAGTTCTGTGCCACTTCGGAGTGGTTCTCGCAGCATCTCCTCACTTGGTCTCTTTCCCTCCCTCCATGCAATGAAATACCCTTTCAGTTCCGGCCAAACTGATCCTACCATAATCGTTCCCTCCTCTCTTCCCTATGAGTAACTCGACCAGAGAGAAATGAGAATAATTCTGATTGAGGACGTACAAGATGCACTTCACTTACTCCAATGACTCACGGACAGTGAGGGGTTTCGTCTCAGAGGAAATGAGGAGAGAGGAGGGGGAGATACTCGAGAGATCCCTCCTCTTCCATTGGATTGACGATACTCTACTCGACCCCTTCCCTTTCGACGTCTCTTTCACTACCATGGGAAAGACCACGTGAGTCCAGTAGACATCTCGAAACCATTAACTGAACTGGAATCAGCAAGCAGACGACTCCCTCGTATCCGTACCCGATTCCCTTCGAAGTTGACTCGCCCGTCGACTTCCGAGTATCGGACAAGCAGGGCGTTTCTCTCTTCTCCTTCTTCCTTCTCATCGGGGAATCTTATTCTTCTGTCCTCTACGATGGCTGCACCCAGTTCTCAATGGATGAGCCAGATGGCCATTGCTTCGGATCTCCTGATGAATTTCTGTGCAGTGGAGAGGGTGGAGAAGGACTGACTATCGATCCCTTCCTCACTTGGTTTGTCTCCATTTCATCCTTTCCCATCTAATCCCATCCAATTGCAGCAATCCTTCGTCTCCTCCTCCTCTGTGAGATTCTTCCTTCCCTTGTAATTCGACTATGATTGAATTCATTCCAGAAGTGATCTTCGAGCCTTTTTCGTTTACCAATCAGGGCAGAATATCTTCACGTGGGATGTTATACTGAGAAAGGATGACGACACGGTTAGATTCGATGGACGCCCACGGTTGAAATGGTTGCATTCAGGAAGGATGGGTGGTGGATGCATCTGAGACAGGGAGCACCACCATGGAAGGAGTAGTCACCAGAGGGAACAATGCTGCTGCGTACGCTTCTTCCCATAGCATTTGAAAGAGAGAAAGAAACGATGGGAGAAAGAAAGCAGAATTAGAACATCGTAAAGATTCACACAAATATGCCCCATTGCAGTAGTACCCTGACGTTCACGGTCTCCGTGGGAGAGACTACGGTATTCTCAGTTATCGATCGACAATCGGGAACTGTTCTCGATTCATTCTACATTCTTCCCTCCACCCAATCCGTCGCTGTTCTCTACAAAGATTGCACTCAGTTCATGATGGGAGCAGAGAGGGATACGGTAGAATGTTTCCGAATGATAGACACCAAGATTTGCACTGGTGAACCGACGAGAGAGATAAAAGATCAGCCGATGAAAGCATGGTAGGTCACTAGGAGAGAAAATCGACGGTTATCTCTCTATTCCAGTAATTTGCTTCGATTCTCCTCCCTCATCTTCAGTGACGACTACGGAATTGTTTCCCAACAATTGAACGAGGAGGTAGGTCAATGGGATGCACTCTTCTAATCCATATTCTCAGTACGTTCAAGAGCTAACTATCGTGCCTCCGAAGTCATTGGTGGATAACTTATTGATTACAGTAGACGATGAGTCTTCGTGAGTGGGAAATGAATGGGAACGAGAATTGAAATGCATTGCAGTGACAGCTTCCACTTCGTCCTATCCAATATGCAGATGGTTACAGTATCCTTCTCCCCTGATCAATCCTTCTCCCTCCTCGCCCTCGATCTATCCACCTCAGTCCTCAACGATGCCCCGTGCAGGCAATTCGAGATGGACGATGTATCTTCCCTCAATTCATGCTATTCCGATGGGGGCATCAAACTATGTCCTCCACACGATACAACCTTCACTCAATCCTTCACTCAATGGTCTCCATCCTCCATCAACTCAATTGATCCGAGTGGTTCTTCTTCAGTGACTGCTACAGTATGCAATTCTCAGCCTTCGATCTGCCTGGTTTCAATCAACTCCGCATAACTCATTTCACTCCCACTCAACCTCCTTCCAATATCTACTCACTTCTCATTGGGAAATGGAGCTACTCAGAAACGGAATTCGAAGGATTCATTGGATATAAAAAGATGTGAGTTTTGTGATGAGGTAAGGGTAAACAGTGGATGGTTGGCAGGAAGTCCGATTCACCGTACGCCCTTCCTCCTTCTGGTTCTGCTCGATTCTCCTTCCTCTCTCTTCCTTCTTCCTTCTCCATCCAACTTGAGAATGGAGAGAGAACAGCAGTCCTTCATGAAGAATGTTTCCAATTCTACATGGAGGACGAAGATCTAGTCTGCTACCAAGATTCGAAGACCAGTCTGTGCGAATCATTCGGAGGATCTGCTACCCTCCCGTACAAGGAATGGTCAGTCACACATTGGCCACATATTCAGAGCACTAGACCGCCGTATACTTGATTTTTCAGCCGTTCAACGGATTCGACATATCTCGAAACTTCAACTGCATCGCTTTCGATGGAGACGACGACAGTTCCTTCCATCGCTACCACTAAACCTTCCACTACTTCAGTCTCCACTCGACATACATCAGTCATTCCCTCCTCTCCCTTCTATGCATCCATCCTTCTGAAGGAGGTCAGATCGAGATCAAGGCGTCATCTGATCACTAGAAGTGCTCAGCTATTATAGGTATCAATCGGGATCGAGAAGAGCCTTGACGATTCGACGAAGGAAAGGAACGTAGTCTTCGTGATTAGAGCTGTATTCAACAGCCATTCAGACTACAAACTATACGTCGATACCGTGGAGTGAGTGAGGGAGGGAAGGAGGATCTACTCCTTCTAGATATCCCTACGGGACTCCCTTCCAACGAGTGCATCACAATGTGGGAGAAGTGCTCAATGTTACGATCGCTAAGGGAACGGAGGAGGTTATGTGTGTGGAGTTGGAGGTGGGGAAGGAGTCTTCTCCTTCCTCTCTCTCCTCTCTCTCTCTAACTCAGATCCACTCGATGGACTGCACAGTGCTCGAATTGGACGATTGTCCTCAGTTCACTCTGGAGGGGGACGTCAACGAGTGTCGATCCTCCGATCTCCTCTGTCTCTGTGCCAGTTCGGCCTCTTCCTGCCCTCCTCACGGTGATCCACTCGAGACCTGGTGAGACATCAGAACATCATATATTACCATGGACGTCTACTCAACTTCTCCATTCCAGCAAGACATCGACTCTTCTCTCTTCATCTCCCTCAACTCCGACCACTCAAGGTTTCCGTGACTCAACCACATTAACTACTATTGAATCTACAACTGACTTAACTGCTCTTGAATCGACAACTGACTTCACCGAATCTTCCTCTTCCTCTTCCTCTCAATCACTCCAATCAACGATTCTCTTCTCCACTCCATCGATCGAGACCAATACAGGATCGGATACTCTCTCAAAATCCCTTCCTTCAAGTACTTCCACTTCGAAGACGACTTCTTCTCCTAAGAAATCCCTCGACGACTTGTCTGATCTCGCCAATGTACGTTTAGATAAAAAAAATACACAACAAGATAGGTAGAGGATGTGACCCAGTCAAAGCATCTGTCATAGAATCCCCCCCCCCCCCCTTGCAGACTACGATATCCATCGATAATGTCTCTCAAGTGCTCGAAGAGACGAATGCAATAGTGGAAGTGGGGAATGAGAGGATGGATGGAACTCACATCTTCTACGTCTCTGAGATACTCTTCAACTCTGCCAATGTGACGGGCATCTCGGAAACAGTGAACTAACTCCTCTCTCTCGCCAATTCTAATCGGTTTCAATTAGGACTCGCTGCTCGTACTGGACACTCTGGATGAGTGCCTGGGGGCATCTGAGCAATCCTTCATCGACAGTGCAATGAATCACGACCAGGCACCACAGAAGTGAGGGGGGAGGAGGGGAGAGAGGAGAGAGCAATTGCAGATTCCTGGAAACTCTTCCTCTTCTGGTAGTGAATTCACTGAGTGAGAAACTCTTCCTCAATGGGAAACTCATGGGATTCTCTTCTCAACAACACGCATGCAATGATGAACACGGTACAACGACGGTTCTTACCCATACGAACAGCAGGAAATTGAGATGCGTCAATCTTCGGATTGGCAGACACCGATTATGGATTCGTCGACTACTCGAATAAGAATGAAGCAGATAAGCCGAAGAGTTCCATCGAGATTCCAACAGAAGCAGTTTGTGGAAGTTCAGGTTGGTCGGATTGACTGCTTCTCTAGTTGATTTCCTTTTTAGGAACTCATTCTCTCTTCTCCATTCATCGCACGACTAAACTGTTCGTGGGAGGGATGAACTATCGAAGACTGCCTGTCAAATCATCGTGGTTCGGGTCGAATGATGAGGAGACTACGAAGAGTTCCCAGTCGGTGAGAGAGACGCTGCTGATGATGACTGAGGAAGAACAGCAGATGGCACTCACCCATTCCAATCTCGAAGTCATCGGGGATGGAGAAGTGGACGAGGACGAAGAGGTGTGTCCCCACCCTCCTCCTCCCCCCTCTCTCTCTCTTCAGTTGCCCGAGGCGTGTTCCTCCCAGCAGATTCTTCTCGAAGATCAGCCCGTTCTCACAGCTACAGTACTCGATGCATCGAATGGAGAGATGAAATTCGTGTCGAGAGACGATGAGAAGGGAGGGAAGATGGCAACGGTGACTATCGATCTGAGTGATGTGAGCGAGTCTCCTCTTCCCTTCTCATCTCGTTGCAGTCCCTCCGTCCTCTGCATGGATCTCTCTCCTTCTCATGGTGGGATTCATCCTCTCTCTCGTGGTCATCCACTGATCACTGTCAATTGAGAGAGGGACAAAGGGGAGGGAAAGTAATCGCAGACTGCTTCCATCTCACTGACTTCACTCTCATCGTAGTCAGTTCTCTTCCAGAAGGGGTAGGAGAGAGGGTCAATCTCAGGACGGGACCGTGAATGATCCTTGTGTGTGTGACACTGGTCTCATCATCGTTGGCTACATCATCAGTGCAGTCTCTATCTGCTCTCTCTTCCTCGTCGTTCTGGCCACTATCATCAATCGGTGAGAAGCTTCCTGAGATGACTCAACCCCCCTGCAGAATCCCGAGTATCTCTCGGATGAAAGCATTCTCATTCGTCCGTGAGGATCTATTCCGCAATCGATTTCACTCTGTTGATGTAAGTGAAGACTTTCCCTTGCCCTCCTCCTCAATCTCTACAGGTTCTCTACACGATCTCTCTCCTCTTCTTCTATATCATCTTCACTTTCTTCCATGATCAATCTGTTGCGGGTCATTCATGTGTTGTCTTTGCAGTCATATCATATTCACTACTCTTTTGGTAATAATAATAGTATGACCAGTCTTCAATCGATACTTCCAGTACCGTACTCCTCACTCTCTTCCAATCCTACCGTACCATCGCTACATTCTCTCCATTCCCTATCATTCGACGAATCTTGTCCTTCGCCAGTCATCAGATCTTCGTGTGTACAGTTAGTGCAGGTACTCCTTCCTCTCCTTCCTCATCTCTCCTCTCCTCTCCTCTCTTCTCCTCTTCAGGTGCCCCTCTCCTCATCTCCTCCATTCTCGCCATCGTCTCCAACTTCTTCGATCGCGACGATGGCTTGTGAGTCCCCCTCTCCCCCTCCCCTCCCCTCCCTTCATCATGTTCTTTTCAGTTGCTGGGTTCGTCCCGACTACATCACCTTCGCCGTGGTAGTTCCTCTCTCAGTCCTCATCCTAAATGGAGTAATCTGCACTGTTCTCGTCGTGATTCGACTGTATCAGGAGCAGAAGAGTCAGTTGATGACAGGGAAGGTACGAAGGGGAATCGACTGAGGGCGAGAGATCAATTGAGAACCATCTGAAACGACGGATTGTCTCCGTGCTCATCATGCAGTTCACACTCGGAATGCCATGGGTACGGTAACTCTCGATTACGGTAGTCAGTCTAATCGATTAGGTACTGCAATATCTCACCCTTTACGCCCCCACATCAACTGTCTACCACTATCTATTCACCATTGTGAACGGGAGTCAGGTTGGGATGACATCATAATTAATCCCTACCGTATTCCGTTGAGGGTATCGTCCTCCTGCTACTGTATATCTACCGTCGTGATCGACGAATGACTTCGATGAGAAGGAGGAAAGGAGCTGCAATCGGTGAGGAGTCCCTCCAAAGAGAATCGCGTGATACTTTCATTCCAGCCGCGAGAGGAGTTCAAGCGAGGGAAATGGGAGCGAATCAGAAGAGGAAAGAGGAGGAGGAGGAAGAAGAGGAAGAAGAGTACGATGATGAATTTGATGCGAAGAGCATCCATCGAATTGTCCAATGAACAACGAAAATGAACTTTTTCCGAATAAACAAGATGTTTCTTCTTACTTTGAATGGTTCCATGTAAGCATACAATTTGACCCAGTATTTGTAAGACCTATGTAATGTTAAATTACCTCCTCCGAGTATCGAGACAAACTCTTCTCTTTTTTCGGTAGAGCATTCGTATTTCCTGTGATACTATTTTCTCGTTTTCTCGGGGACATGACTTTCTCTCCCGTATCCTCAGACACTCCGTTCGATTACTATGCTAATTGAATCAAGATTACTATGCTCCCTGATGATTAATATGCTAATTTAATCAAGTAGTTTTTTCTCCCCCCCCCCCCTCCCTCCTCCTCCTCCACTCTCCATTCATTCGTTCTCTTCTACTGGATAGGAGGCGGTTCGCCCCTCCTCCTCTCTCCCTCCATCAAGATGACTGACCGAAGTTTGAAGAAAACGAAGAAACGATCGAGTGTGAACACGAAAAGTACGGTAACTAGAGTGATTATCGATTGGTTTTCCTCTTGAGAGACAGATTCGGTGATGGGAGATGTCGTCAGTTCAAGGAGTGCCGCCAGACAGAAGAGGTCAAAGTCAATGCCCAAAACATCGAACAAGACATCCACAAAGAAGTTATGAAGATACTGTATCATATTCTAAACTACAGTACTCAGAGAACGGAAGAGAGAGGAAGCAGGGAAATCTCCCAAGGAAGCAGAATCGGGGAGAAGGTCAGAATACGCACTTCGAAATCCAGACCTTCCCTCGGCAGTGCAACTCAACGATTTGCGACAATACGTGAAGGTGAGATCTCCCCCCCCCCCACCCCTCCCCTCTCTCTCTCTACTTTCCTTCCAGGAAGTGATCGAAAAGGGAGTCAACGGCCTACTCGAGGAATACGAGAGCATCAAGAAGTGAGGATACTGTAGTCGCAAGATATCGATCGTATTTAGGTACAATATTGACCCGATGAAGAACGTGAACCACCTGGCAAACCCAACGAAGAATCGATATAGAGGTACTGTACTTGTTCAATATCGACTGAGTAATCCTTCTGTAGACATCTACTGTATCGATCCGACGCGAGTGATTCTGGAAGGAGAGAACAACTACATCCACGCGAATAATGTGAAGGGAGATCCCTTCATCAACGACTTCATCTGCACTCAAGTGGGGATTACTGTAATGGGTGAGGTTACGGTACAATTGGAGGCTCCGCTCGAGAGTACAATCGAAGACTTCTGGAAGATGATCGCCCAAGAGAACGTGGGATATGTCATCATGCTGTGCGATCTCGTCGAATTGGGGAAGAAGAAATGCGAGAAGTACATCCCTGAGAATGTATTCGAAGAGAAGACTTATGGAGGTACGGTAGCATCGAGGGTACTGTAGATGAAAGTGCACTTGCAGAGATCAAAGTGAAGTTGCTCGAATGTAATTCGATCGATCCTCAATTCATCATGTCTCATCTATTGATGGAGGCTCCTGGAACGAACTCTCGCGTCATCTTCCACTACCAGTGGAGGGAATGGTATCAATCAATATTCTCTGGATACAGTATTCCTACTATTCCAGGCCGGACCACGGTGTTCCTGTGACGACGAATGCTGCTCTCCGCGCCCTTTCTGCCATTCGAGGCAGCACCTTCACAGCTATCGTGCACTGCTCGGCAGGAGTGGATACGGTAGGTCGATGGAGTACCGTATCTCTGAATATCCCTTCAGGACGCACAGGTACTCTGGTAGCAGTCGAATGGGTACTGCAGACGATCATGAAGGGCGAGAGAGTGGACATGAAGAAAACGCTGAGAGAAATGAGGAGTGAGGGATACTGTACATGAAAGGAAATACTGTATCTATCGACTTCAGACCAACGAGGACACGCGATTCAGACGAATATGCAATACGTGTACATTGCTCAGTGTGCCCTCCGATTGTGGACAAAAGTGGACAAGGAGAAGCTGGATCCCAATCTATCCAATGAAGATGTGAGTACGGTAGTGGAGGAGTGAGTACGGTAGTGGAGTATTCTCTCACTCAATTAAGGTTTTCCTCAAGTTCACAGCTGACATGAAAGCAGCCAATCCGCAGGCTTACAACCCGAAGGTCATTTGTCTCGTTGAAATTCGAAAACTGATTGCATTGGTTTCAGTGAACACATCTCTTCTACGTGAAAGAACAACTTCGTGATAGATAAATCGTCTCGTTCGATAAACACTGATTGTGATGATATTGTGATGCCTTTTTTAAGTCTGCACATTCAAAAACACCATTTAAAATAATAATTGTGGTAAATCAGGATAAAAGTGAATTATGCGTGCTCTTATGACGAAAGCTTACTTTATTACTGTACAATAAGATTATTGAGTAAAATTTCAAAATTTCGTTGTCCATTTTATTTTTATTCTTGTTGTTTTTATTATCAGTTATCGCGATTTTAGCCTTAACTCGCTCTATTTTCAAGGAACCGCGCCTACCTTTCCTCTGGCTTCTGCTAACTATCCTTTGTTTCGTTTTCCCCTCTAATGAGCATCTTCACGCTTCGCACATGTCGTATCTATTTATCGAATTGTTCCGTATTAGTCGGTGAAAGCGTACTGTTGGAATTTAGCTTCCCATTTGGGGGGATTTATTATTTGTTTTCGGATCCGTGAGGATGAATCATGATTGCCTGATCCTCCCACGACATGCAGTGGTCGTTGATAAGGCGAGGGAGCTCATAATTTCCGGTAAATTTTAAAAAAAAAGCGATTCACTTGATACAGATACCATAAATTCTGTTCAAAGGTGCGGGCCCGATCGTTCAAGTCTTTGCACTCGAATCTGATCCTTCAACCCCTCCGATATCTACCATTCACGTCTTCGACCGGCAGAATGTCAATGTGGAGTACATTAAAGCGATTGGCACAACAGGTTTCATTTTCTAATAATGTTTGCTGTGGATTTTGTGAGTCCCCAATGACTTGATATCGAGCCATGATGGCCATTGGGAACGACCAAAAAAAATATGTCTAAAGAGAGAGAGAGCCGTTAATGATTGCATTATTATATGATAATCACTTATTTATCTTTTTAAAGCAATTGCTTATTATTATAGTTATTATATTTCTGCAGGTCATTACTGTGTTGTCGGAAACAAGTTTCTTTCAGTAATTCATGCGGACGAGAATGTGGTTAGTTCATAGTATGAACTATTTTCTAATTGGAACTTCATTCAGGGTGGTTTCATGTGGATCAATCACAATCGAATTCATGAGATACAGTCGGAGATCGTCAAAGTCTTCGATATTTTCAACGTTAATTCTGCTGAGAATCTGGTGAGATTATATTATGCAGTATATCACATACTCATGTTTTCAGATTTTCTCATTATTCATTCTGCACCAGAATCGACATCTCTCGCGCCATGTCGTTCATTTCAAACAGGATTTCTCTATCGATTCCGCTACTATCGAATCTAAGATCTTTGATGGTCGATTGTGATTTTGACAGTTGTATTCAGATTTCACAATCTTTAATATTGAGGCAATATCTGATGGATCTCAGTCCCTCATCCTTCTTTGGACACTACACAGATACAAGTCTTTCGTTTCCACGATCCGGACAGCTGGCTAAGTATCAGAGAATCGGCTTCGAAGCGGTTAGTCGCACCTTCGTTGCCTTATTTCTCGATTGACATTTTTTTCATTTTCCCCTGTTTATCACAACATTTTAATAATGCAGCCTGCAACAGCTACGATAGTTTCGACCTCAATGGATGGTCAATTCATCTTCAGTGCCACTAGCCTTGGCGCGGCCGACATGATTATAGTGGATGATAACTCCGCTCATAAGTTAGTCCATTTCTTGTTAAGGAAAAGTTATGTAAACTGACGAGCTCTTTCATTATTACGGATTAAACCTTTCGAGGATTCGTTTTTTCAGCACATTAAATGTGATCGATGAAGCAAATATCGGTGCGAGAATGGAGATTCATAGAGCGAAACCGATGTGCATCATAGTGGCTACTCTCGCGGTAATCTTTTCGATTGGGCCATGCATTACCGTATTTCAGATGGATATCAATGGCAATCAAATTCGTCATTCCTCCCGTCATGATCAAAGCATTATTGTGATCATTGGATTCGAGGATGGAGTGAGAATCTCCCACTCATTCTCACTAATCTCTCTCTTTCAGTACATCGCCTTCTACGATGTCTCTCATTCCCAACTCCATTTGCATGGTCAGGCAATCGAGATCACGAAGCTCAACCTCGAATCAGATGCTATTCTTTCCCTGTATGCTCACGGATCAGACGTAAGCAACCATTCCTGTCTATACTTCATGCTACTCATCTCTCAATCCAGGTTTTCTACAGTACGCGTTCAGGTTGTCTTGGTAGCATCTCAATTCCCCTATTCAGACATAGTTAGTTTCCCTCGTTTCCAGATCCATTTTTTTTTATTTCAGGTACCCCCACTTATAGGAATTTCTCTCAGAGAGGACTCGTCAATTCGAAGGATGGCAAAGAAGTGGGTTCATTTTTGTTCAATATTGGAGTGAAAGAGAGGGGGGATAGAGGCCTCTTGCAGATCCGAGTCTACTCGTGTTCATATCACCTCTTCACTGAACCTCACACTGCTCTCCTTGTGATGGCCGACGAGATTCGCCTCTTCCTCTTTTCAGGATCCAGTTAGTTCTTCTTTTATATTCCTTTAATTTATCTTTCTTATAGGGTCTATTGAACGTACAAAAGTGAAGACAATGAAAAGAGGAATCTTCAAGAGTGGATCCATCACCATCTTCCCTTCCGATCTGTGTGAGTATCCCATCCCGTTTAATGCCGCCCCCTCTAAGATGTGCGATTGAATAGTTTTTGTAGATACTAGTTCGTCTCCTCGTCTTGTTCTCGCTCTCTCCAGTCAATTCGCAGTCTTCCTTCTCACGGTGCCCACTGACGACGATCTGGATTCATTCGACAAGAGAATGGACGAGGTCAATGTCTCCAGATGGGGAATTCAAGAGGTGAGGGGAGGGATGGATGAGGGGAATCGCTCAACGTCCTCATCATTGTCTACAGATTGAGGCAGTGTCTCTTCCTCCTATTTCCTTCGGAGCATCAACTATTAAAGCTAAGTCTCGTTCGCGAGTGAATAGCAACACTCTCCGAATGGCAGTTCTCACGAAGGAGAAACATTTACTGTAAGTGTTCTTCAATTATATTGATTAGTATCTCTTTCGAGGTTGCTGGCACTGGAATTATCTCCTTCTGGTCGATATAAGAGATCGGTGCGACTGTGCCAGTTCACGGATCTCAATCAAGTGTCTAGAATTGTAAGTTGTTTATCGTTAAGTTACTCATGTTACCCCTCTCTCATTTTTGATTGCTTTTTTTCTAGTCTGAATCGCAAAAAGTTTTTTTATAGTTTTATCTTATTTTTATATACGTTTTTTTCCCGTAGATCGAAACGTACTATGATTTACTACCATTGTATTCTGAAATGGTGAAGTGATTACCGCAGTGATCTCTATTGGCGTTTTCTGATCTTTCCCTCCTATAATATTCACCATATCTATTTGAACTGTGCCATTGAGGGTTCTCGTGGATCCATCCTACTCACCTATAACTCCTTCCATCTGGGAATGGAGCTGGAATGGATCGGCGAAGGTAGACATACGACAGTATTGCTGAGAAATATTTTTATTAAAGATGGTGTCTACCAATATGTAGCATGTGATACGGAAAATTCCCATAACACGCAAGATCTGGATATAATGGCATTCGCTGAGGTTCTCTTTTTTCCTAAACTTGAATCTCGTGAGATCTAAAAGTAGTGTATGTAGCGTGTATCCTGCAGAAAGCAGCAGAGAAGAAGGGATTCTACTGGGATGTCAAGTCGAGTGGAAAGGATGAACTCGCAGGAGTCGCCACTGTATGCACCATCTTCAGCGGTCAGCGAATTGATTTATATTAATTATTTAACATTTTTTGTTTCAGACGAAATGAAGAAAAAATCACTGAAGAGAACGGTAATCGGAACGAAGAATGGCATAATCTTGGTGCGCGATCTTGTGGACAAGGTCATTTGTAACTTACGGATTGGCGATTCGGAAATTTCAGGTACAATTTATCGCACTATTGACTAATGTTATACGATTATAACCAAATGAGGGGACCGAAATATGCGGAGCAAATGTTATGTCCATTTGACGAATGAAGAATTGAGACTAGCGAGGATTGCAGCGATATCTGCCTCGCAAGGAATGATATGGAAGGGATCGCAGCCATTTGGCACCTTCTGCCTCCTCTGCAGTGTCTCCACCAACAAGACAGTCTCTCTCATTGTCTACTACCAAAAGAAGGTCTGTCCACTCCTACCAATGGATTCCCATTCTGCTCTTTCAGTTATCCCTCGTATCTCAGCAGAAGTGTGGAGTGAATGATGCGAGAGGAGTGTACTGTATCGAGGAGAGGAAGAGGAAATCTCTCCGAGTGGTCGTCGTCGGACGACACATGCAGGTAAGGACCGAGAACCATCATCTAATACTTCTATAAGAGTGACTATCTGAGAGAACTGACCAGAGGCCGTACAGCGAAAAATAAAGTTCTAATTTTAAGATGCCCCTAGGGGTAACTTTTCACGTAAAGTTCGAAAATCGACCTTAGGAAGCCGTATTTCTTACCCCTCATATCGTGTGTCGCGCTGAACCTGGGTGGTCGGTTTTTGTATTTTTTGAACGGCTCATACAAACTTCATAAATGTATAGTAATTCTGAAAGATCTCGACGAGATAAGCATTTTTACCGTTGGAAGTGAAAAGCTAGCTCATCTGTGGAAAAAGTTAGAGTAATTGGAATAATAAAAATTTCAGCCATGAAAAAGTGTTTCAATGTGTGTCATTTTAATCACCATTATTAGATTCCTCGTGAAAAGATACCCTAGGACCCAACTTTTGGTGAAAAAATTCGTGCTTCAAAGGGGTCTCCTGAATCACAGAAGAGGAAAGGTATTTTTTTGCAAATATGTCTATTTTTAAGACGATCCACTGTGAACTCCGATTAAGTCTAGTCAGTTTATAGCTACACTTTGATAGGGCAAAAATATAACGCACAAAAAACGGACATTATCTCAATTCGAAAAAATCGATTATCTTCATCTCGATTTTTCTCATGTTTAGGCACATGATACTTCTCCTTTACGATCCGAATTCCCAATTTTCTGTGCAAATCTGGTAGAGCGGACCAACATGTGTCAGAAAAGTTTGAGCTTAGGGTCCTCACCAATCCGGAAGGTAGGCATATTTTTCCTTGAAAATGCAATTTCGCGTTTGTAAAAAATATGTTTCGCATGATAATATCGAAGTTACGAGGGCTTTCGGATCATTTTGTACATTATTCAACTTCTTCAACTTAGGCCAAGTATTATGCACTTGCAAAATGGAGCATATCTTCAATCTAATAAAAATGAATTTTTGGACACCTGAAAATTAATTTATTTTCAAAAACTGCTAATTTACCGCTGTAATGCATAACGCTTGAGGAATTTAGTTGGGGAAGGTGTATACAAGTAAAATCTAATCGATTCTCACAAAATGACGCTAAAATTTTGTTTTCGTTCTTTTCTGACACTCACAATTTTGCATTTTAAAGCAAAAATATACCTACCTTCCGGATTGGTGGGGACCCTAAGCTAAAACTTTTTTGACATATGTTGGTCCGTTCTACTAGATTTTCCCAGAAAATTGGGAATTCCGATCGTTAAGTAAAAGTAACATGTGCCTAAATATGAGAAAAATCGAGATGATAAAAATCGATTTTTTTGAATTGAGATAATGCCCGTTTTTTCTACGTTATATGTTTCCCCTATCAAAGTGTAGCGATAAACTGACAAGTCTTAATCGGAGTTCACAGTGGATCGTCTTAAAAATAGACATATTTGCAAAAAAATCACTACCTTTCCTCTTCTGTGATTCAGGAGACCCCTTTGAAGCAAGAATTTTTTCACCAAAAGTTGGTTCCTAGGGTAACTTTTCACGAGGAATCTAATAATGGTGATTAAAATGACACACATTGAAACACTTTTACATGGCTGAAATTTTGATTATTCTAATTACTCTAACTTTTTCCACAGATGAGCTAGCTTTTCACTTCCAACAGTAAAAATGCTCATCTCGTCGAGATCTTTCAGAATTACTATACATTTATGAAGTTTGGATGAGCCGTTCAAAAAATACAAAAACCGACCACCCAGGTTCAACGCGACACACGATATGAGGGGTAAGAGATACGGCTTCCTAAGGTCGATTTTCGAACTTTACGTGAAAAGTTACCCCTAGGGGCATCTTAAAATCAGAACTTTGTTTTTCGCTGTACGGCCTATAGGTGGTATTGCTCGGTTCTCTCAGATAGTCACTCATAATCCGATGGCAGACTCTCTTCTTCTGTCTGAAGCCTCTTGCTGCAATACTGGAGATAGAGAGAACAGAGGCCCTTCTCATCACGGCCAATCGAATTCCCTCGGAGTTGCGCCATATTCCGAATAATCAGACACTCGAAGACCTTTTCCAGAAGGTCAAGGTTTAAGTTTCACTAATCCACTTAAATTGTTGTTAAATTCTTAACAACTGTTGTTGTTCTTGTTATTACTGTGTTGTTTTATGCTATATCGGCATCATCATGTGTTAAAGCTATGCCTTAGTAGAAGGTTGAATTGTTTCACTTTGGTTCATGCGATAAATAATGTTGTTCAATATTTAATGGAATATTGGAATTAAGGATGATCAGTGTTTCTTTCGTCACTGCTAGATATCTAACACTGAATGAACCGTTTTTATTCCCAAATTTCTCTAATTTTATGGCACTTATTGACTAGTATTGATTATAGTCTGTGCATTGATGATTTTATCCTTCACTGAAACTTTTTCCTTCGCAGCTTTTTTTTAACAATATAATTTTCGTTATAGAAGAATTTTATGGAAATTTATTTAAACAGTCGAAATTCATTACTGACAATTCCTCCAACATTTAATTTAAATGATTTAAAGAAGAGGAATGTAATTGTTTTAATTTTTTTTAAAAGAATAGTTTCTGGCCAAATTAAGATATTGCCATATTTATGCAGCGTATGCTATGCTCCAACTCTAATGGCCTACTGTATTTCACCTTCTCTGTCTCATTGTTCGAAACAGAGCTGGTCGGCTAGTTCTAGTGTATAAAAATGCATTTTCTTAGTAATAGTATGATTATTACAATAACTTTCAGATTTACCATGAGCGACAACGAGGATAGAGGAGAGAGAAAGCGAAAAAGCAAGAAGAGTAAACACAAGAAGGTCAGTTTGTGTTTTATTTTCCCAATAGTTTAGCTTTCGAATAGAGGGGCATCTTGTCTATTGTAGGAGAAGAAGTCTCGACGTGATCGACCACTCGATGAAGAAAAGGGAGAGGAAGTAATCCTTGCCACAGGTTCCTTATTTAATCTTCCTGTAGCATTCAGCAGTAATAAAAACTTCATCTACAATCACACACTCATTCTCTCAGAACCTTCACCGCCTACGAATTTGGCATCGCAGACTGAAGCAGATCAACTATCTACGGGTCCTCCACCTACCGTAGCAAGTGAGGCTACGGTAGATATACCTTCCGTCGATCCATCGACTTCGAACGAAAAGAAAGAAGGGGAGGATGACGACATGAAGATCGATCCGTAAGCAATTTGTATTTATTGGTTATTCAAAAATGAAACAGTATATATTCGATTTATCAGATGGATTCCCTTCGATTGTTCAGTGTGCAAGCTAAACGCAAAGTGTTACTATCGAGAGCTAAGGTGCTCCGATGGCTAGTAAGTTCCTTTCTCAGTAGTCTTCTCTCTACTTCGTATCTCACCATTCAGTATACTACAGTACTACCTATTCTTATTGATAGATGTAGTACTAGATGATATTGTGCAACTGTTGGTTGCAGTTACTCGACTCCGGTGTACTTCATGCGCGATCCCTTCACTGCTCCTCCCCGAGTGAGAGGAAGGAAGCCAGTCCTCAACGACTACGTCGTCATCGGAGCACTCTGCGAGATATGCAGCCAACCCAGTTGTCTCGCCAAGGTATCCACTTCCCTCCTCACTGAGAAGGAGAAGGACTGATATTACAGTCGTGTACCCTCCACTTCGGTGCTCATTTCTGTTCATCATGTGTACTAAGGGAGAGGAGAAGATTCCCTGAGAAATTGGTGGAGGTGAGGATTGATTTTTTTAAGTACCTCTTTCATTTCGAATGATTACGAAATGTAATCGAATATAATTTAAGTTTGTAAATAAATAAGTGTGTTTGAGGGAGTGGCGAAGGCCTGTTCGGCCCTCTCTTCGTATGTCGATCCAGCAATACGAAAAGAAGAGAAAAACGAACAGAAGGAGGAAAGGACGAATTGAGCATCTCGCATTATCTTATTCAACGGGTCTTGTAATTATCTTAATGTGATAAAGTGTGCGCACATTCTACTTCTCATTCGCACGACTACACTAACACAGTAATCACTCCGTGCAGAAACGGAAGACAAAGTTGATTTCACATGGCAATCAATTGTAGTCACTCGGAAAGGAAGAATATTCGGACTCATTTTGTCAGCGGGGCTTGCAGTTGAACCTCCCCCCCCCTCTCCCTCTCTCTCTACGGACAGCAGTGAGAGAAATGAGAGAGAGGAAAGAAGCCTGCATCGATTCCCGTAGTAAAAGATGAGAAGAGAAGGAGAGAGAGGAGCGAGAGATAGACTCTCTCTCTCTCAGGGAGAGGGAGATTTCCACCTTGCTCCTCTTCTTCCTTCGCTCTCTCTTCTTCTTCTATTCTCTCTTCATATTCGAGAGACCAGAAGGAGAAGAAGTACTAATGGATTGTCGATGACTTATCTCTCTTCTCTTTCCTCCCATTTCTGTCGTCGTTCTCTTCCCCCCATTCTTCTCTTTACCTTCATCAGATTCCTCTTTCAGTCTTCGAATAGATCTCATCGTAGTGAGGATGGGTAGATCATCATGGTCTCCCATCATCCTACTCTTACTCCTTCCACAGGCTACCCATCAACTCAATCTCAATAAGTGAGTTCACCTAATTGTAAATATGCGAGCATGGCGAGCAACAAGTGGAAATGCCAATGGAGAAGATCACGGCCCTCTCTAATTCATCGTATAGATCCTCTTCTTCTTTCATTTCCCTCCATTTTTCATCTTCTTTCCTCCTCCATATGTAATAAACCGCATTGACGCTCTAAAGAAGAAAAAGAATCTCGAGCCTTTGATGTCATTGAATTAGAATTCATGATATTAGACCATAAAATCACGAATTGATTGATATGCCGCGAAATTGAATATGATATACATCTCATTTCAGCATTACCATGTGTGCCTCAGTGCTCTCTGAGAAGATGGTCGAACTATTCGAGAGCATCACTTTCGCCAAGGAAATACCCAGAGTCAGTATCATTGTTATCCACCTGCCAATCCTAGTAGGGGAAGGAGTCTGAGAGGCTTCCCTTTCTCACTTCACTGCAGTTTATGGATGGCCAGTTGGCAGGTGTATCGAGATGGGAAGTCTGAAGGGGGGGGGGGAAGGGGGTGGGAGAGTAGGACTCCAATACTCAGAGGTAGACTAGTATGCTATTTCTTCCCTTCTGTCCGTAAAATGGATGTCTCCAGCAGAATCATCTGTAATCACATCGTGCGAGTAGGGGGGGAGTAGATGGGAGGGGGGTGTCTGGTAGGAGAAGTGCATCTCTCTTCTCACTGTTGCGTGTATGCTTACCTACTCGAGTGGGAAGAGAAGGAGGGATATTGGAGAGGGACGAGACAATCACCGCATTGCCATTGATGAGTGGTCGTCATCCATTCTCTCCCTTCTAGTCCAAGAATGCATCTACAATGAGGGGAAGGGGAAGGAAGTGATATTGTAGTCAGAGGGAGTTCATTCAGATGTACGAGCCATACATGATGCCTGAGCAGTACGATCCGAGGAAGGAATTGAAGGAGAGCACGAGGATTATCCAGGAATACCTCGATAGGAGGGCCAAATACGCATTCGTACGTCTCCTTCCACTGAGAGAAAGAAGAGAAGCAATCAGAGACTGTGCTGCCAGTCTCAATTAGAAGTCGACGGACTAGGGAATCACACAAATTAAGATAACTTATATTTTTAGCAAGCGAAGCAATCGTTGGAATCGAGGAATGTCACGGATCTCCAAGACGAGCATGTGAACAATAAGAACTCGCAACACTTCATACGATATATGAGTGCGAAGAAGGTGAGAAAGGGGGAGGAGGAGGGAGAGAGAGGGGGAGGAGGAGGAGGGAGAGAGTTTGAAGGGAAGTGACGCGACAGTGATCTACCCTCACAACCATCTGGGAGAGAAGAACGACATCAACGAGACCAGGTGAGGAGATCTCACGTGTACACTGATGCACACCTTCCTTCCTTGTTCTTCTATTCACACCACATGATTCAGACACTTCGAGTGGACAGTCAATGCTAATTTCTACCAGTTGAACACGTCAAACATCGCTTCAGCAGTGCACGTCCCCACTCCTCTCTACGACAGAGGTACTACTGCCAACTGTTATCAGAATATTATTTTTGAACAAATAATATAAATAGAGGGCGATGGGATTATGTACAAAATAAGTGTGGTATATAATGAATCTCGAATGAAATATTTTTCTTTTCAGACTACAAATTGCTGCAGAAGGTCGATTGGTCTAACATCGACGTCTTCTATCGATCGAAGAGAGATGAAACGAGTGATCTAGGATTCCAACTCTTTTGTTCCGAGAGTGGATTCATGCGCTTCTTCCCTGCTACCACTTGGTATTGGGAGAACGAAGAGGCCAAACTGGATCTATTCGACTGCCGGTAAGATAAATAACTGAAGAACCACGGAGAATTAGGGTAATTGCAGGAACACTGAGTGGTACATCAACAGTGCCACTTGCTCGAAGAATGTTATCATCATGCTGGGTGAGTTCACCACTTTTTAGCAAATCATTAAAATGTAAGGGATGGAGAAGGAAGGATAAGGATGGTAACTCATCTCTCAGACATGTCTGGCTCGATGTTGGGACAGCGATTCGAGATAGCGAAGCAGACGACGGAAGCCATTCTGGAGACCCTCTCCCACAACGACTACTTCAACATGATGACTGTGAGCACTGAGAGAACTTATGCACATAGGAGACTCATTCCTTCCATATCAGTTCTATAATTAGGGGGATGTTCTGTGATAAGGTTGACTATGGTTCCTCCTTCAGAATTGTTGAGATCCCTATGCTGATTTCACTCCTCGTTTCAGTTTTCGAAAGAGGTCAAATTCCTCGACAACTGCAATGGAACTTCCGGATTGCTGCAAGCGACGATGAGGAATAAAAAAGATCTGAGGTAGCCCATCCTCTCCTCCTTTCCTCTTTCTTCTTTCTTTCTATCGGTGATGATCATGGGGTGGCATGTTTTCCTTCCAGAGAGAGATTGGACTTCGCCACTTCCGAGGGGAAGGCAGAGTACGAGATTGCACTGAGAGAGGCCTTCGCTCAATTGCTGCAAGTGAGTCCTCCACCATTCGAATCCTTCCATGGATAGCATCAATCAATGTGCCTGGCTCGTCTCTCCCTTGTCTTCTCCTCTCCCTCCGTCCCTCGGTTCACATCCAATCCATTCTCATCTCTGTACTCACTCTATGTTGCTTACTCTAATTCGCTGCTTCTGCTTTGCCAATATTTGCAACGGGTTGGCTGGGGGGGGGGGGGGGGTAGTCCTCTCCCCCGTACTCCTTAGCCGAGATAACGCTTTGCTCACGATGCTTCTGATTAGAATGATCTCTCCATTCCGATCTCTTCAAGAGATGGATAATGCTGGGTAGATGATTCTCTCCGCTTTGCTTACTGGTTCTCTCCTTGCTCTAGCTTCCTCCTGTCAATTGGACTACGAGGGAGGCTCAAGAACTGCGTCCTCATAATTCGACAGACACGAAGCTAGTCTATCTCTCCGAACACATCATGGTCGTGCCTAAGAACTACGAGGAGATGGTGAGTTGTACGGAGTGGAGTCACCTCGCACTCTCCATTGCACCACGAGTGTCGTGCTAATCGTCGTCCTCGTCGACGCTTCCTAATCCTCGTCGTACCGTACTCCTTCCCTCTCTCGTGCACCATCGTCCCTCTATCTCTCTTCTACAGCACACATCGTAGTGTGTGATGCAAGTAGCGGATTCTTCCCTCGAGAGGAAGAATCTGGAGAGAAGGAAGGAAAAGGAATTGAGCCCATTCAGATTGAGAACGCGACGAAAGCCCCTGCGAATCCAGCGTGTGAGAATGTAATCATGCTGATTACTGATGGAGCTCCCCAGAGATATGAGAAAGTATTCGAGAAGTACAACAAGGAGAAGAAAGTGAGTGGAAGGAGAGAGGGGAAGGGGAGATGATCAATTCCCTCTTCAGGTTCGATTCTTCTCTTTCCTCATCGGGGAGGAAGCAATCGACTTCGATCAGGTAACCTGTCTCAGTAAATGGAAGGGAAGATGGGTGCTTGGAGGTTGAATGGATGGCGTGCAACAACGCGGGATACATGGTGCACATCGCGAATATGGCAGATGTCGAGGAGAAAGTGCAGGTGAATCAGTCGCCTGCCTGCATTCCATTCTCTTCATCTTCAGCAATACATCCGAGTGATGTCTCGTCCAGTGGGGAAAGACGCCGCCACTGCCACCATCAATGATGCGATGTGGAGTGGAGTGTACAGAGAGAGACTCGTGAGATGCCCCCATCCACTTCATCCATCTCTCTCTCTTTCAGTTCTCTCCTCGCGCTCTCGTGCTGGAGGAGAACGACAAGTCTCCCAATAAGACTTACGCACAGATGAACAAAATCGCTTCGAAGAAGGTCAGACCAACTCCTTGCATTTCCATTTCACAATGGTGTACTTCTACAGAAGATTCACATCCGTCGTCAAGAGGCTCGATCTCGGATGTTCGTGTCGACTGTCTCCTATCCAGTATCAGTCAACGACACTTTCATGGGAGTTGCTGCAGTGAACATCCCTCTGACGGAGATCTCACAACTTGCTGCACCCATGATGGTAAGGGAGGGAGGGGGAGGAGATGGAGATGAGGAGGATTGTAGATCGGAGGTCGTTCGTACTACTTCATGCTCGATCGAAACGGATTCGTCATGTTCCATCCCCAATTGAGAGCCATGGTGAGATGGATGTTCCTGTCTACTCGACTGAGCAGTCTCCTCACAGGAAGAGAGACAGGACAAGACGAGGACGCACAAGCCTAACTACAACAACATGGACATTCTGGAGTTGGAAGTGCCTGAGGACAGCCAGGTGAGAGGGAGATGAAGTAGGGGAGAGAGAGGGGGATGAGAGATCGACGGGGATTCAGGAATCGTATTTTCATGAAGTCTAAGTTGCAGTGAAATCGTTGCTAACGAAAATATTTAGTTTAAAAGTGCCTCTGGAATGGAGTTGTGTGATCACTGAGTTAATCTGGTGCACCGAGTGTGCTACATATCTACTACAACTGTCCTCGATCTCCCCTCTCTAACAAGGAGATCCCTTTCCCTTCTCTAATGATCAATCTTTCTGAACTGGGAAACATTCGTAAAGGCCACAGGCGTGAGTTTGACGGTTCCCTTCCCTCTCTCACTCTTCTAACACTTTCGCTGCCCCGCCACTTACTATCTTCTTTCGCTCTAACTTCTTGCCAGTCGCTTCTTTCGATTGGGTGCACAAAGATCAAAGATCACTCCTCCAGGTTGTATCGGATCATGACAACTTCATGTGTTACAAAAACGAGGATCGTCTACAGTGCTCGAGACGACTTCGAAACAGAGTTTGTGTCGCTGGATACTGTACCCTCGTCGTATGGATCGATCGAACGGGGCTAACACTTCTCCCCGTTGTGATACCGTACTTTCCTTGGGGATCGTCGCCCTATCTGGATGCACTCACTGCACGCAGAATGGACACCACGCATCACTGTCTTTCCTCCCTATCTTCTCGCTTTCCTTCGCAATCTTTGCTTGGCTAACGACTCTTTTGTGTTGCATAACATATTTCTAATCGGTTTCAATCCCCTTGCTTCCGGGGCTTTCCATCGTTCCCTTCCCCTTCCCTTCTTCTTTCTTCTCTCCAATCGATAATCTTTCCAGGTCCGAAAATTGGTCCTCAAGTGTGACAACACTGAACCGAAGCAGATCAAGATGCTATTCGCTTCCGATTCCCTCGTGAGATCGATTGCCTGGATTGAGTTGACAGTTCTCCCCCTTGCAGGATCGTGTGTATCCTCAGTCGAACGAGTACTACACCGAGTGTGTGGGGCCGAACAAAGACTTCGTGTGAGTGAGGGGGGGGGAGAGGGGAGGGAGTGATCGATGCTTTCTCAGTCTCGGCCTGGCCATCTCTGGAGGGGACAACTATCGCATCCGACAGAAGGCTGAATTCGCATACGACAGCATCGACATGTCGTGGTTCGCAGAACCATCGCACACTTGGAGAATCCATCCACACTGGTGAGCAGCTGAAGGGAGAGAGAGTCGAAGGAAGGAAGCATTCAGGAGATACTGCATCCTCAATGACACCACGGCAGACACGAAGGAAGAAGCATTCAGGGTACTCCATTCCCTCCCTTCGTACACCATTCGAGCTCATTTAGACGTACGCTCAACAGATGCACGATAGGAAGAAACTGCCAGGTAGATGTCAACCGAGGAAGAAACTGGTCGAGAGGTGAGAGAGGAGGAGGGATGGGAGGGAATCGACCCCCTTCAGACTCCTCTTCGACATGAAGTCAACTGCTCCTCTCCGTGGGAAATGGACTTCGAACGAGGATAAAATGCAACAGTGAGATACTTCATTTTCAGCCTTCAAATGTAATTGTATCAATGTCAGTCACGAGGCTCACGTCGTCTACTTCACTTCCCCCAGTGGAATGATCAGATTCCACAATGTGACTCTCAAGGTGGGATCTCTCACTCAATCAGACTCATCTTGATCATCTTCCCTTTCAGAACTTCTCGTACAGTGACATCACCATCGACTTCATGCAGTATGCATCGACCACGGAGACATTCCAAGAGTAGATTTTTCTCTCTCTTCCCTTCCCGAGGAGATCTAGATCATACCCTACTCCTTTCAGCAAATACGAGCACTTCATCGCGGAGACGAATCGGAAGTCAGTGGACGATAAATACTATCGGAGAGCCATCAGGAACGACGGAGTCATCGTATTCGACATCAACTACATGTGTGAGTGACTCCCTCTCCCTCCACTCCACTCCCCTCTCCATTTGCAGCTAAGATCTGGTACAAGGAGGAAACGACGAGTCCCTTCGGATTGAGAGAGAACGCCACCATGCTCTACTCTGCCTATCGAGTCAGTCCCTTCCTCTTCTCAATAGACTATCTTCCATCTGCAGTCCATCAAATTGGGCACGGCGACTCTCGGAGTATCGGGAATGGAATTGGGATACGATGCACTAGTGAAGATTCTCTCCAAGCATGGATGTCCCATTTCAGTGAGTATCTCTCCCCCTCTCTGTTGATCTGTCCCGTCATCAGAACGAGACTAAGTGGTGTGTTCTCTTGGACGAGCATGGCTACGTCTTCTTCTCCAATCAACTCCACGTCACCAACTACGCCAAATTCTACACGAAAGTGAGTGGGAATTGAGTGCATGGCAATAACCTGGATCCATTCCCTATTCCTTCTCGACAAATGGATGATTTGCAGGATGGTGATGCTCATCTCGGTAAATGGTTCGGGAAGATCAATCGAGTATCGCAGAGAGCAATGGAATTACTCGTGGAGAAGAAGTACTACATCAAGTGAGTACAGTGGATAGAGAAGGGATGTGAAAGAAGGGAGGGGGAGAAGGGAGGGAAGAAGGGGGATTGCAGGTACAAGTACCTCGACCACCAGGGCATCTGCTATAAGAAGAAACCAGCTGCGAGTATGGCGAGTAGAGCAGAGGTGAATTGAGAGAGAGGGAGATCCATCCACCTCCTTTTCAGTCGTGGATTCGGTCGATCGTCAAATTGGTGCTCTCGACAGTTCTTCGTCTCCTCAAGCAATTCGAGGCATTTACTGCATTCGGATTAGTCCACAATCTGATTCAACCCGTTGAGAGTAAGCAACCATTCATCCCCCAATGGAATCCCTCCATTCCAGCCTACACTTCCTCCTTCCACGACATTCGCGAGTCCTTCTCGTGCACTAAAGTGAGTTCCCTCCTCTCCATCTCTCCTTCTCTCTTCTTCTTCAGTCCTCCAACTTCTACTTCGCCAATCGGAAAGCTCCTCGATCTGCGAATGAAGTGTGGCTAGTGGACAACTTCAAGAGTGAACGACCCTGCGGTTCCTCCAAGTGCTCAGTGTGAGTAGAGATGATGAGGAGAGGGAGGAAGAGAAGGAGGGGAAGAGAGAAGGACATTACAGGAACATGCAAGCTGCATTTGTGGAGAACACCAATCTGATTATGGTGTGGATCAATCAAGACAAGGGATCTGCCAATTGCTACACTGATTCATGCCCCATGCAGAACAGCGATGTGAGTGATGAGAAGGAGGGACGAAGGGAAGGAAGGGGAGAGGAGGGAGGAGAGGAGGAAGGAGAGGAGGGAGGAGAGGAGGGAGGAGAGGAGGAAGGAGTACATTCCAGATCAATTTTACGTGGGATGAGGAGGCAAATTCGACGACTGCGGGATGGCAGATACCTGACGACGAGAGGGTGAGTGGAAAGGAGAGAGATCAAATATCGACCCAACTCTTCAGTGCATGAGACAAGATCCAGTTCGACCAGGAGGCTACTACAGATGCACCAATAGATCGAGGGTGATATCGTTTATCCTCTTTTCCTTCTCATCTCCATGTTACAGGAATCGGAGTCGGACATGAAATGTTCCGGAGTCTCATCATTATCGATAGTCCTCCTCTTCCTCTTTACCGTATCACGCTGGTTGTAATCTACCTAGGTTATCACAATGTATCTCATGCTTCTCCCCACCTCTTTCAATATTGTGATACTCTGGCTACAGTACCCATAGGAAGATCCTTGTATTCCTCGATCAACATTTGTGCACTCAACGGGATTCTCTTATCGATCTATCGATCGCCACTCATTGGTTCATAAACTGACGGGATTTCTCCAATCTATGAAATTCTCTTACCCATACGGCTTCGATGTCACTCTAGATGATACCGCTCTATCTAGTCGCATTGTTTATCATGCTCAAAGTGCCTATTTTAGATTATGCTAGTAACTCATCGGCATTCAATTCGTTTTTTCTCTTGACGATACTGCGATAAATACGAACATTAATTTAAATGACATCTTGTGAAGATGTTCATGTAACACAAGGTTGACAAGCGAAAGCCATATTCCTCATAAAATTCCTCCTTTTTGTGTCACTTTTTATTCATTTTTTTCCATTTCCATGAACAATGATGAATGTCTTCTAGTGAAAAAGAGGATAATTATAAGAATGTTTCTAACAGGGAATTTGAATTATTCTATGTGACGAAAATAACGGTGCAAGAAATGTCAATTATTGAAACCTACAGTAATAAAAAGAGGAGATCGTGAAGTACAGTAATTTTCTTGGTTGGAGAATGGTTGTTTCTCAACATATTTTTTTTAAATCCGAAATTTGGAGGATTCTAAGGTGGGGGGGGATACATTTAAGTCACGAGACAAGACAATGAAGCACACTCCTGCTTAGGCTCATTTATAGGAGCACAAATTTACACCTAGAAAACAACAATAACGTGAAAGCAAAAAATATAGATATTTTAGCTTATCAAGAACACTCATTCATTTAATAATGAGTTTCTACAAATTAATAGTATTGTAAAGGTTTAAAGAAAACAAAAATCATTCAATGGGATCAATAATCTGACTCAAATCAGCTCGCCAACTCAATATCTACAGTACACGCATACCTTTGAGCAACTTTTTTATTTATTTAATTGTTTTTAATATTAATGTTATTGCTTGTTTTCTCTTTTCTATGTTAATTTCATTGCTCGCCATAGCCTGTTACATATTTTCCATCCGAGTTCTATCAAGTCATTAAGTAATACCAAACGAGATGTTTACTGCATCCTGTACAGTTGTGATTCATTCACCTGAAGTGCCGTGTATTTCTGTCACCTGTCTGGAACGCACATATCCCATAGTATTCAAATTTTAATAGTGCATAGCGAATCAGAGTTACTGGGCTTTCTGATGCGCAAAAAAGTTATATTAGGCGCAATATGTTCCCGATTTTTTCCAGGGAGTGATGATCCATTGAGCATCTGGTGAACAACTTCTACGGACGGTCTTCGGGAAAAACAAATCGACGATTAATCGGTGGGAATAATAACGTTTCTTTGAAATCTTGATTAGTAATTATACTTATTGGAGTTACATTTAACTCTTGTACTTATTACGAGAAGGTTTCAAGGACTTCTATTCGTTGAGCCGTGAACCCGGTTTCGTTTTTCTTCTGTAAACTGAACTAGAAATTCCTGAACAATAATAACGTTGTTATTTAACTGATATTCCTTTCAGAAATGACCAACAAATCGTTTGATCCCTATGAGTGGTTCTCATTTTACTTTGCCAAAATGAGCCGAGAAGAGGCTACGAAGATTTTGTTGGATCCTTTAATTGAGGTCAGTAGAAATCTAGTATAAGGAAATGACTATTCAAAGTTGTAAGTAATTCACAGTATTGTTTTAGCACTTTTAGCAACTAATTTTCCTTAGGTGGGGACGTTTCTGCTCCGAGACAGTAGCAGGGAGGGCGAGTATTCACTGAGTGTGAGGGAGTTAGTGAACGAAGCAGATGCGAAGGCCGTCCGACACTATCTGATCAAGCAGGCAGTGGATGACGAGCTGAACAAGTGCATCAAGGTATTCTATCTATCACGATCACCCCCCTCGAATCGCAGTCTCAGATTGGATCGCAATGTTTCGAAGATATCCCTTCCATGCTCAACTACTACAAGATGAGACTATTGGAGAACTGTTCTCTCACCCAACCATATAGGAACATGCAAGTTACTAAGGTATACAATGATCGACATCGTCAATTGATAGGATATCTGTTGTAGATGATTGGTAAGTGGCGATTCACGGGTGAGAGCGATGCTGATCTCTCATTCGCCCAAGGAGAGGAATTGGAAGTGATGGGAGAGCATGGTGAGAGGGGACACCATTCCCGTTTTAAGACTTTCTATGCAGAACCAGGATGGTTACGGGCACGGAATGCGATCGGAAGAGTGGGGAGAGTACCTGCAGACTACGTGGGAGTGGTGAGTGAGGGAGGAGAAACAAAGAGGGAGTCCTTGTTTACTGTGAGGAATGAGAGGAGAAGTTAGAGTAGAGAGGAGGAAGGGAGGGGAGGAAGACTGACATCTGAGAGAGGGTGAGACAGAAGGTGATTAATAGACCATCCCCTGGTCACTTCTTCCCCCTCTCATTCGTCTTCTCTTTACTTAACTTCCTTCTAATTCACCTAGAGAATAGATATAGATTCATATCTTTGAATATGTTTCAAATGATCTCTTTTAGCCGGAGTACGAGCCTCTTCCGAAGGGAGTTCCATTACGAGAGATGGCTGATAGATGCGATGTAGACTTGGATACAATGAATCCATGGGAAAAGACCACCCACAGGGTACGTAATTGTTCAATATTATCTGGGCAATATGTAAGCACCTGAGATGATGTGTTGTACTCTCAGAGGTCGTTTCCGTGTTGGGCGCGTGCCTCCTTCAGTTACACTCCCAATATATTTGATAAGGAGAGGATATCGGTCAAGGTTAATATCTATCCTTCTAATCTAAATTTCAATTAGCTATGATTTGGCATTAGTCTTAACAACGATGTAGATCTTGGAGTATAAAAGAGTATTCAGAAGCGTGATTTGATATATGTGCTGGAAGTGAAGGAGACTGGCTGGGCGAGAGGAAGGTTGGTTCAGTTCAGTCTATTCAGAGGGGGGGGGGGGAGGTGCTATGGATTTATGTTTCTGAATATGTTTCAAATGTTCTCTACTAGCCCGAGGTGACTCATTTTGTGCTATTTTGCTTAAATTGAAGCGGGATCTGTTTAAAGTAGTGAATAATTAACTACAAACGACGATTTAATATCGGTAGAGGCAATCATCTCAGTCGTGTAAAAAGTTCTATAACTGTTTGTTAATATTGCCGTTATTCGAAAGTGACGTTTATTAGTCAATTATTTGTATTTATCTTATCATAATTCTTATGATAATCATTGAGAGTGTATGGAGAGGGTGTTGCTCCCATGGAGAATGGAGAGGACGATACTGTGCAGGAGAAGGATGAGGTACTCATTTCTTCCCGAACTTGTATCTCTGTTTCAAAATATGTATGTTCATACTGAATAACTATTTATAGGAAGTTATACTTGAGGATATTTATACGGACCCTCATAAGTATTTCACTAGAAAGGTTAGTGGTTGATATTCTTGAGTATATTGTACATTCAGTTTCTTTTGAGGACCGAAGCCAGATCGGGGTCTTCCCATCTTCTCTCCTTTTCTTCTGCAAGGAAGAGGAAGGAATACCGAAGAGAGAGAAGAGCAGGTGAGGGAAGGAATGGAGAAGAGAGGGCCATGGTGGAATATTCAGATACGGAGAATGGAAGGAAGTGATTGGATCATCAGATGAAGAACCAGAGGAGAGGGAAACGAGTAGAGGAAAGACGAGATAGAAACTAATCAGAATATTACGATGTAATGATTGATCATAACCAAGGTATGTTGTACATTTGCTTCACTTTTAACACTGTACATATCAAATGTAGTATTACACTGTCAATGAATAAATTACATTATGTCTGAAATGGTGTTTGCTTTCTGGAGGTATTTATTCCATTACGTATCTGAAATATCCATTGGATGAGACTTCAACTGATAGTACAGATTACAGTTAGGATATAATTCAAATGGAGTTTGACTACACTCCGTATACGGTAGCGAGTGATTCGATCGATTTTGATCTACTCGAGTGTACGATGGAAGGATGCGACTGTGATGGAGAATGCACTGCAGGTACGGTAGACATGAGAATCGATCCATATTGCTCTTGCTCAGCCTCTTTCTGTTCGTGCATTCGATCGTCGATGGACAACTACAATGAGGGAGGGAGATTGATGGAGGGAAGAGAGGTACGGAAGGGGAAGGGAATGGGGAATAAGGGGCACTCAGTCAGACTCGGCTCCTCTCCTCGAATGCCATGATTCGTGTTCGTGTGTGGCCATGGGATGCAGGAATAGAAGAGTGCAATTGGGAGTGAAGAGAAAAGTGGAGATCAGACCATCGGAGGGAAAGGGAATGGGATTATTCGCAGTGGTGAGGGAAGGGATAGAGGGATCTGAAGGAATGATCAATTGAAGGAGAGGATCCAGAGGGGAGAATTCGTGTGCGAGTATGCAGGAGAGATGGTATCGAAGGAGGAAGTAGAGAGGAGAAAGTGAGTGAACATTACCGTACCCCCTCCATCCACTAATCGATCAATGGTCCAGGGAAGAGGAAGGCCTGTCTCGTCAACACAACTACGTTCTCACAGTTAAGGAACACTGTGCTGGTGAGTAGACTCTCGAATATATACTTGTAAAACAGTACTTTGAAAAACTACTGTATTATGAGGGTATGAATCAATATTATCGAAAGTATGTCATTGCTATGATAGATTCAACTCTGCACACGTGGTTCATCGATCCGTCTCGCAAGGGAAACATCGGGAGATTCTGCAATCACAGGTGATTCCTTCTCTCGAGGAGGTCGAAGGGCACTCTCTTGCAGTTGTGATCCCTGTCTGGGAGTGGTCGTGCTGAGAGTGGGAACCATCGCTCCCATCGTCGGATTATTCGCACTCAGGTAAATGGACTCTTGAATGACGATTCATCAGTTACTTGTATGAGCAGTATTTGAATGAATGAAATAAGACAAGTGTTAGTTGCTGAGGATATTAGATAGATGAGTTGCAGGGACATTCCTGCCGGGAGTGAACTTTGCTATGATTACGGTGAATCTGCCATGGAGGGAGGAGAGGGCGGAGAGGGAAGGAAGAGTTGTAAATGTGAAGCAAGTGGATGTCGGGGATGGTTGCCATTGAGCTCCAGTGCTACTGAATGACTATTGTTACCATTCTTGTGATATCCGACGATAAAGGTGTATTTACTCAATCATAATGGTGTTGATATTTCGTTTCAAAGAGGTTTACTCCCTCTGTACTATCTCAATCTGATGTATACTGGGATGAATTGTATATCCCAATTCATTCATTTCCCAGTAATGGGACGAGCGCAACGGAAGAGTCGTAAGAAGATGAACAAGATGGATGGATCGTGTCTCCGAGATCCCACTGCTAATGCATACAAGGAGACTCCCGCGTAAGTGACCTCCAACCATTCCCGATCAACAGTACTTTAATTATTTTTTTAAATGTTACTTTTGCTGCAACTGAACAGTGTTGGTAGGGAATAGCTATGGGTTTTCAATTGCAGTACTCACAATCGAGATCCGTCTACGGAAGATCAAGAGATGCCGAAAGGAGTGAGGGAACTACTGAAGAGAATTGAGGAAGGGAAACAGAAGGGAACCATCAAGAGGACCTTCCCCAAGAAGAAGGACAAAATCACCAGTGAGGCACTTTAGTTTGCAGTTTAATTTCATCGACTGGCAGGTTCATTGGCTGCTGTTGGAATCCAGAAGAAAAGCAGAGAATCGATCAAAGTGGCCATCGGGAGAATGCACGATAAGATCAATAGGGAAGTGGATGAAGCGAGAATCAAAGTGGGTTACTGTAGGAGAAGTGCTCATCTATTAGTGTTGATCATATTTGAGATGGTTACTGTAATTTGTTTGTAGGCGAAAGCAGGAGTGGCAGGGAAGGATATGAAGGAGATTGCGAATGAGTATAAGCAGATGGATGAAGTTGCGAGGTGAGGAGAAGGAAGAGAGGGAAGGAAGGGAAGTGAGGGGGAAGTTCAGAGCGAAGCGAGAGGCGAAACTACTGAAGAGGAAGAAGGAAGAAGAGGAGAAGTTCGGGAAGGCGAGGGATAAGACGATGAAGAGATTGCAGGTGAGAAGAAGGAGAGTGAGAAATGAATGATAGGGGGGAAGAACCAGTTGATCACCAGTTGGACAAAGGCGATTATGAATAATGGATGATGAATGAATGGCAGATGATCGAGGAGGAACGAGTGAAGGATGGAAGCAAAGCAGGGAGGAAGAAGATGAATAGAGTGAATAGAGAGAGGGAGAAGAGGAAGGAGGAGAGGATCATCATGGAGAAGGAGACTATGCTCGATGCAAAGGGTCAATCCATCCCAGTGAAGAGAAGAGTGAGAGAGAGAGACATTGCAGAAGTCATCGACTTCGGAGAACGATACGATGCTCCTCCCACATTCAAGGGAAAACTCAAGACGAGAATCGATCCCCTCTCTGCCAAGGTATGTACAGAGAGTGTCAGTGGTGGAAATGTAGATAAATGATGCTTGTAAAATCGTAATTACTGTATTGAACCGTGAGGAGTCTGATGTATATTGTAGGCTGGCGCTAAGTCAACGCTGCTCGTGCATGCTATGCTGGGAGAGAAGAGGAAGAGAGAGGAGGGAGAGACAGTCGTCGACATTCCCAGCAGTGAGACGAGCAAGAAGGAGAAGAAGGTGAGGAGAGGAGGGACGAGGAGGATCCTCTAGGGGAATACTCGATGAGAGAAGGGAGATTGATTGGTTGAGGAGCCGATGAGTGCACTGATGATAGCAGAGAGACAGCGAGTGATCGATGCATATCGGAAGGGGAAGAGGGAGAAGAACGGAGTGGGGGTGAAGGCACTCAAGGACACCATCGACCTGTGATCATTCCTTCACCAGGGAAAGGAGGGCATCAGAGTGTCATCGTGCAACCAGATTGAAACCCCATTCTATTCTTGACCTGCCTCGTCAGTCTGAGGGGGGGATTGCGGGAGACGCCCCTTCTTCCATCCCACTAATGTATCTGTCCTTCTCTTACGTCCTTCATTGTTTTGTTAATTCGTTGTTATTGTTGTTTCCTCGCTCAGATAAACTGGAGAGGCTTGCACGTTTATTCGTTCTGTTTTTTTATTCAGTGCATGATGTCAACATAAACATAGCTAAGGCTTATCTGGAATAGTTTATCTATATGGTTTTTTTCTTGAGTTTCCGAGATTAATTGAGAGGCAATCTCAGAAATATTCCTTTCCATTTCTCTTGTGGTATTTTGGTTCGTGCAGCATGGTCATCCTCGATTTACTCGTTTCTCTCTTTCGTCATATTCGCTTTCTCTTTTTCATAACCGAGTGCAATTTGAATAGGTAGTGTCTCTCGTTTCCTTCCATTGAGTGAGAGAATGAGAGATGAAGTAGGGGTAAGTTGATGAGTGGGAGGGAATCCCCTTTCCATTGTATTCCATCCTTCTCTCTTCCGTTCCTTCGTATTCATGCCCTTTCGGATGGGGAGTATCTGGCTATTATCCTGCTTCGGATCTCTTACGTCAATCCAATTTCATGGAGACCCACACAATAGGTAGTAATGTTCCATACAAGTAGTAAAATGGGTAGTTCTCTGTTCTTTCTTACTTTTACTCCCTCTTCATTTCCTTCTCTCTCGTATCTACAGTAGGACGGGAGTAGTTCATTGGTCTTCTCATAGTGGAGTGCAGTTGTGATTTGATTGGAAGAGACAGGTCCTCAGTCTAATTGGCCTACCTCTGAAGGGCGTAGTCACGGGAGAGTCAGATGAAGATCCTTCCTGGAAAAAGAGCATCAACTTAGAGGGAGAGAAGGGGAATTTGTGAATCGCACCATCCGTTTTATGGAATTGCTGCTCTTTGCTATCTTTCGAATGCTGGAAATGGCAGGGTAGATGGATGTGAAGTCCGATTGAATCCTCGACTGAACTCGAGTAGATGGACGCACCGTAGTCTGGGATAGACGCAGACAATGTAGATTGGATGTCCATCCAATCCCCCTTGTGCATCTTGATTCTGCCGCCCCATTAGATGGCAGCCATATTTAGTGCTCCTATCCATCCCCCCTCATCTCCTACTTTTTGCACTTATCTGCATCTCCTCCCCTCCCTCTCTCTCTCTCTCTCTCTTAATACTCTCCGCCCTCCTCCTCTCTCTCACCTCGTTTCTTTATTCTCCCTCTTCCGATATTCCTCCCTTGTGCGATTCGGCAATCCAGGAGTTCTTTGCAACTCTCCGCTCCCCTCCACCCCATCCGCCCTTCCCACCTCCTTTCTCTCTCCCCAACTCGACCCAGTTCAATCTCTACGTGCTGTACTGTTTCTTCTCTTCTCTCATTCTCCGATCCCGAACACATTGTTTATTTTGCATCACTCGTGTGTTTATGAAGAGTACGAATGATTAAGAGGAAAGGCAATTCTTTATATTCTTCTCATGATCTATAACAGATGGTTTCTGTAAATGTCAACTTGCGTTTCCATCTGCATTGAGAGATAGAAGGAAAGGAGACGATGATGTGTAGTTGATTCTTCCAAATCGTCTTCTTCTTCTTCTTCTCCTCACCCTAATGACACCTTTTCATCCTTGATTTCCCTCGTCCTCAAGTCACTTTATCCCTTCTAGTGCGTCTTCCTTCATTGATAACTTCCCTCGTCTACTCGTATTCATTTCCAAGTATATCTCCCTTCCATCCCTTCTCCTCTTCCATTCACTCATATCTTACTGAGTGTATAATAGGAAACCTACCTCTCTCTCGGTTCACCCGTCTCTGAATCCATGCTCATAAAGAACCTTTTTGCTCAATTAATATTTCGAGATCTCTCATTTTCCTCTGGTCTTTCATCTCTTTCCCTTCTCTCTCCTCTCTCTCAATTACTCACTCTTTTCTCATTACTTCAATCTCGTACATTAATGACTGCACATGCTCTGCCGGATTTATGTCAGAATGAAGATGATTCGATCCATTGAGATGCATCGTCGATCCTAACCTCTCCCCTTCTATTTCTCCTTTCTCCCGTGAAGAGGATGATGATCTACCCGATGTTCTCATTGATTCTTCCCCCTCTCCTCTTCCTCCCTCTAATCTTCTCACGAGAGTCCTCGAAGGAAGAGAATGAGGGTGGGTCAACTGATACTCCCTCTAGAGGAAATACTCGACTCATTCCAATTAAGCCTCATCACATCATCCTCTATAGTTTACCATTGTAGCCTTCCGATGTCACGCCTCTCAATTGGCCAATCTGAGTAGCTCATGGAAAGGTATCTTCATAGATACGGATAAGAAGGTACGGTAGATAAAGTTACAGTATGACGAGGAATTCCTCCTTTGCAGCAGTGCATGAACAACACCTGCGTGCTCATGTGGGGACTGACGACTGATAAAAGAACGAGAATCCTCGCTCAGGGTACGGTAGAAGGATGGATGAGTATGTCTTGAGTGAATCCCCTCTTCCTGCAGGCTGCTCTAAGGGACCATTGTATATACCGGATAAGAATGGTCCGAAGATGAAGAATGAATGCCCGAATGGAGGAGGAATCGGAGCACGAGGAGAGCCCATTCTAATGGGGGAAGGTGGGATGGAGTGGAGATGCCTCCCAGTATCATCGCAGTCCAATTGATTGCAGAAGGGGAGGCGATCCTTCGTACTCTCACCCATATCCAGATCTGTTTATGTGTAGGGGAATGGTGCAATGCCCCGAGGAAGGAAGACGGCGAGAGTTGCGATGGGGACGAATCCCCATTCTGTCAGTTTATTCTCCCATCCTGCACCTCTTTCATCTTTCATTTCTCTTTCCCTAACTTCTTCGTAATTTCCTTTGCCAATCCAGAAAAGTAAATTGTTCTGCTTTAGGCATTGATAGTACAGACGTTGTTATAGTCCAATCCATTTTACACCATATTGATAGTCTATCCGACATTAAACGATAGTATCAATTTGGATGATTTCAGGCAATCCTATTTCCCCTCCCAATAACTATTCCATCGAGGCAATTCCGCCCTCCTCCGCCTTCCATAACCAATCTGAGGATTCAACGGTGGGTTGCATTCTCTTCATTGTCAAGTGCCTTCATTTCCACCCTGAAACTGCTGATTTTACACTTCACTTATATTACCTTCCTGATGTTTCAGTTGGATGACTATGGGAAGAGCGAGGAGATGGGTTGGATAGAGACCCTGAAGGGAGTGAGTACAGAAACAGGATGATTATCTATCCCTTCCTCTTCAGTTCACTCCCATCCTCGTCATCCTTCTCATGATACTCGCAGTTATCGTCCTCGTGGTAGGTCACCACCCATCCCTCTCCCTTCCTCCGCCCCCTCCCTCCCCCTCTCTTCTCTCTCCTATCGATGTATTCAATTCCAGATCGCCCTCCTGAGGATGTTTGCGTGTATTCCTAAACACGATCAGGTAATTTAAAATTAATCGTTTCTTGAATGGAATTGATAATTGATATTTCAATTGAAGGACAGCATTGAACTGCTGGGATATCAAGATTCGAAGAGAGTGAGTCATCCATGTGGTCGAGTTGTAGTGCACTGCTGGGATTTGATTCATTTTTTCTTTTGTCATATTTTCCTCCTAAATGCCACTGATTCATAATGGAATCGGAGAAAAGTGCATGATCTTCAACGGAATGTACATTCCCGCTTGCTGAACATATCAATGAAATAGTATACTTATCAAATGGTGATGATTGATTTGCCTCAGGGGTATCGCCATACCTCGGCAAGACTCAATTCGATAGCTCAAGTGACGATTCTCACTGAGGTCGCCCAGGGATATAAACAAGAAGGTGGGATCACTTGATGGGGCGAAGGGAAGGTTGTGATTGAGGTGAGGAATTGATCCGCGAGTCTCAAGCGGGAGGAATCCATCAAATCGCCAACTGGAAGTACGACGGAGCAGTCGTCGTCAGTCCTTCCCTTTCCCTTTTCTGCATTTGCCTCTTTTTATATGGAAAATTCGAGTGTTTTCAGTTGGGAGAGGGCAGCTTCGGTGCTGTATACAAAGTGGATATGAAACGTGAGTCTGGACAATTATTATATCGTCATAGGGATATATGAATCAATCTGCAGAGAACCAATTCTCCTTGATTGCCTCGATCGTTTCCCTTGCAGCAGAATACCTCGTGGACGTGAAAGTGGCCGCTCTGAAGACTTTCAACCACATGAAGTCCACTCACTTCTTCAATGAATCGAGGACACTCAAGTAGGAGAAGAGAATGAAGGGAAGTAGATCAGAGACTGCAGATATGTCCACGACTTCAAGAACCATCCCAACATCATCCAATATCTGGGGAGAGCAGTGGACTGTGTAAGTGGAGGAACGACAGGGAAAGAGATGCAAACTACCATCAACTCGTTGTCTTCGTTGCAGAGAGACACTCTCGAAGAGGCTACATGGAGGATCGCTCTCGAATTGTGTGAAGGAGGTTGTCTGCGAGATTGGATTACGGTATGTCCTCCTTTCAAGATACGGTATCCATGATGATCTTTCATTTGCAGTCTACAAAGATCACGCTCACTCAATATCTGGAAGCAGCTAATTCCATCCTCAGTGCCCTCTCCTTCCTCCACTGTGAGGAAAGTGGTCCGTTGTTTATCTCTGTTGTTAGTTGTGTCACCTATTATGCAACTCTATCTTCTTCTCTATCTCTAATCTTTCCAGTGCAGACGAGTCTCCTCTCGAACTTCCGAGGAAACAGTATTGATAGTGGAAAGTACGTTATCTAATCGATCCATTATGATCTTTGATCTGCTATTGTTCAATCTTTCCAGTCCCGACTCTCGTTGTAATTCTCGATCTCGTCGATCATCTGAACGAGTGGCGCCTTTTAAGAGGAAATTCAGGTAGGAGTTCATCTTGATCTCTCCCTCTCTCTCGATTCTCGTTCACTTCAGAATCGCCCATTGTGACATCAACTCTCGAAATATTCTCGTGAGAAATCCAATAACTGGAAATGTGAGTGAAAGACCGCAGAGAAAACTTACAATTGATTTGTTTATCCCCATTGAAGGTGGTCCTGGCTGATTTCGGACTCTCCCTCACAGACAAAGAGAAGAGACAGGAGGAAGTGCAGATTAGAGAGGTTAGTCAGACAACGGAAGGGCGATGTATGGAGATGAAATCATCCATTGATGAGATATTGATTGATTCGAGATAGAGGGGAAATATGAATGCGAAATTGAGATCGGGACGATACGATATCTGTCTCCCGAGATGCTGCAGAGTCTCATCAATCTGAGTGACGCCCTCGGATCACTCATACTCGTTAGTTTCCATTTGATGTCGATAGCACTGATCTATTCGGTTCTCTTCCTCTCTCCAATTCCCTTCTCTCCAGGCAGACACATATGCAACGGGTCTCGTTCTATGGGAACTCCTTTCTCGTACTGTCGAAGTGTACGATGATGGTCAGTGGGCATACTTTAGATGAACATTCATGTTTCATCAACATGGAATTTATTTTAAAATTATCTATAGATGATTGATATTATGCAATTGCAGACTCGGAAATGCCAGACTACTTGCCTCCCTACGAGAAGGAATTGAACGAGATCAAGGCAGAGACTGCCAATCGATTCGAGGCAATGCTCAATGTGAGCCCCCCCCCCCCCTTTCTCCCTCCCTCCCTCCCTCTCTCTCTCCTTTCAGGTGGTTGTCCGTCGAGGATGTCGTCCTTCCTGGGGAGGGAAGGCCATCGAATGGAAGGAGAGAGAAGAAGAAGCACTGAGTAGAGACGAGGACAACCATCTCACTGATGAGGAACGAGTGTGTCTCCCTCCCCCTCTCCCATTGAGAGAACACTCTCTTCAGTTCCTCTACTCGTCGATGGTGGGAATCAATTGGATGCTGGCTCGAGACCCCGATGCGAGACTGACGATACCTGCGATGGCAGAGAAGGTGAGCGAGAGAGAGGGGGGGAGGGGAAGGAGGGAGAGGCGAGAGGGAGACTCCTCCAGGTGGACACTTATCGACTGCAACGAATTCGTCTTCCCGAGAGGAGAGCCAGGAGCAGAGAGGACAGTCTACTCGACGAGACCAGTGGCAGCAATTGATGCCCCCGAGGAGAGTCACCCCTCCCCCACTTACCATTTTTCAAATACTCATATTTAACCGTTGTACTCGGGTATTTAGATTGAAATCTCACTGCGATACTTGATTGTGATAGATTGGAGTGATCTTCGAGACAGCGAGTGCACTCATTCCTTTGTCTCTTCCTTTGCATCCTCCTTGCACTATATCTTTCTACTTCCTTCTGTAACAATTCCAGCCCACGGGCTTTCGCTATTACATATTTATCATTTTGTTATCCTGATAAGATCTCACTTCTTCTTTGTGATCTCTAAATGTTTGTTAATTAATCGGCAATTGTCTGTATTTTGTGTGTTTAACACTGTTATTTTCAAATTCAGTTTATGAAGGAAACGACAGTGCGTAACAAGTATATGTACATAATAGACACAACACCTGAAATGCTCTGCTTAATCTCTTGGTCAATCAATCAATAATCAATCACTTTAGAGGGTATAAATCACAGTGACGAGAGAGGATATTGAATGAGGAGACACGTATGAAGGGGGAGAGATCACGAAAAGAGAAGTCCTAACGGGAGAAGAAAATACCCGAGAAGAGAAGTCAACGGACTAGGAGGGAGACTCATGGCAAGACAACGAACGGACGAGGTGATCATTGATCCTTGAACTTTGATCCCTGTTTGGAATGAGATCGATGTGAGGAAGGAGTGAACTACAGGGAGAGAAGTCAATCGAAGCGAGGATAGGGAGTCGCGAATTCCTCCTTATTCAGAAGGACGTCAGAGACGAGGGGCTCGAATTTCATGAGTGAGAAGACGTCGTGAGCGTGCAATTGACGGCACGTGGCGAAGATACAATTCTGAAGGGGGTCATTCGAGATAGCCCTCCAGGAAGAGTCACTCACTCGAATATTGGCGATCATGAGTAGAATAGTTCCTATCCTCTCGATTCCATCGTTCGGATGCTCCACTGCCTCGAATGCTGCCAATGAATTGAGACATCGTTCCCTGAATTGATCAGAATGATATAAAGCAGACAATTAATTACTGTATTCAGTCACTAACTAACCTGATCATGGCGATTTCGGGTTTCTTCTCTGGAGGATACACGTTGAAGCACTCGAAAAGGAGGAGAGTCTTGAGAACGACGCATTCGAATTGCTCGATCTGAGAAGGAAGGAGATATTTATGCCTTCCTCACTTTCAGTTCAGTTATTCGATTCTCACTGACCTGTATGTCTCTCATCGGATTCCCCACTCCTTTTATGCATTCGAGGACGAAATCGGGATGGAGTCTGCAGATAAAATGATTGACGGGTGATACGGTAGGAAGTACCAGGAGGGATTACAGTATGCAGTGTGATAGAGTAAGGGAGGATTGAACTCACTTGGCCTTAGTCTCGGCCATGGGCAGTCTCTTGTCCTTCTCAGGCAGCATGTAGTTGTAATCCGTGCACATGAACACTCTGGAAGGGAAGGAATCATTCGACTGTCCTTTGCCCGTCTCCAGATCGCACTCTTCCACCACGAGGGAATGAGTCAATCCGATTGCAAGGCACTCTTGCACTAGTATCATATCGTGTTTACGACGAGAGGGAGGAAGGGAAGGAGGAAGTGAGCGAGGGAGTGCAATATTCTCACTTGTCGTGTTGGAGTATCCAGAGTGTCTCGTTCTCTTGTCTGCTCGTATTGAATCCCTGATCGACCAGCATGAATCCGATCGAGTATTCCTTCAGCAATTCCCGCTACAATCAATCTACTTTACTTCCTCCATCTTCTAGAATCCCTCCTTGTCGTCCGTACCTTATTTTTCGTCTGTAGATCACTGAATATGGGGAAGTGACTTCCCCATTCGACGGCATCGACGATCGCCAGATGGAACATCACGTTGATGTCCTCCTTCCTAGCTCGACGAAGCGAATCCGTGTAGTACTGAGAGGGAAAGACTCATCTCTCTCTCTCTCTCTTCCATTCTCACTTCGATCATTGATTGGCTAGATGCAAAAGGGAGATCCGCCGGTCTAGTGTGCATCTCTTCCCTCCATCGACTAAGGGGAGACACTCTACTACTACGACTAAGTCACACACTAGACCGGCGGATCTTCGTGTGATCATTTGGTTGACTCATCAATCGATATCTCACATCGGCAATTTCCTCTTTTGGTCTGAGAAGACCAGTCCAGTTGATATTGCTGATGTCTTCGAGTGAATTGGCAGAAGCATTGGAAGAGGAAGAGACAGGGGAAGAGGAGGAGGGAAGGAGGGAGGAATGGGCAAAGGGGCATTCCACTCCCATCCATCCACGACCCAGTAGAGTGTCCTGTATCCAGCAGTCAAAGGGGAGGGAGGGGAGGACTCACGAGATTCCTGATTCCATCGATGAAGAACGGGTCGGGTTTCTGTGGCCCCCCTGCAGTGAACCACGAACGAGCTGCCGATTGCTGTCGTTCCTCAAGGGGAAGAAGTCATGAGATGAGATGGGAGGAGGAGATGGGCACAATCAGTAAAATACTATTTTCGTTGTATGCGATTCATGATTCATGTGGTTCAATAATTTGGAGTCTAAAACGAATTTGAGACAATAGTTCGAGACTGTACACCATTTCACTTATTCCTTTGTCCGAATAATTGGCAGATTACGATGGGTACTCACTTGGATCTTGGAGAGGGCGAGAAGGAGAGAGTCAGTCTGTCCATTCACTGAGAGGGGGAGGGAAGGGGGACGGGGAGACACCTCCGGGTACTCACTCTCCGGAGACAACTCTTCCTCCTGAAGAAGAGTCACTTGGAGAACTTGGCACTAGGTCGGATGAGAACTATGACGTCATGCCGCCTTTGATATATCAAAGGCGGCATTACATCATAGTTCTCATACGGTGTAGTGCCGAGAACTTCTATCACACAGTGCTTAAGTCTATCCAATTAGTCATCATTTGAATTTGAAAATTGTAGGAATATAAGAAGCAGACCTTGACTCGTTTCTTCCTCGGTCCCATCATATCTCGTCGCTGTATGCCTGCAAGAGACAAGGAGAACTGAGGGCAGTGAAAATAGTACTCTATCCCTTGGGATTAATGTAGTAAGTATGTTCTATCTATCATTCATGTCCTTTCAAAGTCTCGAAGGACTCTCAAAGGAAATGTGAGTATCATGCATTGAAAGGTATCGCCATTCAGATATTCAATTCTCCATGAGGGTGAAACTCACTGTTTGGGTTCATGCCGACGCGAAGGCATTTTTCCAAACGGCAGCACCTACAGGTACAACGAGATTCTGCAAGAATGAATTTAACATCTATTATTGCAATTTTATTGTTCATATTTTCTCTATTTCATGTCTATATTAGAGCATCCATAAAGAGCAGCATTCTTCGCTTTGTCATCTGCTAGAGCCCTAATTTTTCTTTCTCAATTGAACTTTCGAATTAATTATAGAGAACTCCACACCGGATTTAGTGAAATGGCACGCTCGAAGCTTTTCCCTATGTAACCACTGAACCATCTAAGGAGAACAATTTGCTCCTTCATCGCGGACAAATAGAATGGAACTCACTGTTGTCGATGGCACATTTTCCGTTCCTTTGACAACTGAACTGCGAGTTTTTGATGATCGCCCTGTAATTATTTCACATGCCAGATAAGCTTAGCAAGCAAGATTTATTATGAGAATCCTAGAATAGAAATGGAGAGGAGGAAGCTGACCTTCGAAAGAAGACAATGCATCCGAGACAGGCAGGGACTCCATAGCGAGTACCATTCACCTGAGAGATGGGCATTATGATGGACACCACACAGGATCTCCATTGGAAGATGAGTGGAGGTACTATCCCTTCCCAACGTAATCTCCCCTATTCCCTCCCTTCTCCATTCTCACCTTGTCTCCACAGACAGCGCATCCCTCTGAGGAAGAAGAAGAAGAAGTGGCCAGTTGAGAATCGGAGGGGAGAACACCCAACATCTACCAAATTGAAGGCTTAGACAATAATATGAAGGCAGTGATAAAAATGGGGATCAAAGTGATAGCAACTTGACGATCAATCGATGAAGAGAAGAAGAGATAAGAAAGAATGAGAGGGAAGGAGAGGAAGAACGATGGAGAATGGTCGAGCAGACTTGAGCGAATAATACACTCATAGATCGAGCTAGTCTAAGAAATGACAGAGAGAATGTTGGAACGAGGGAAGTTCAGTGAATGATCACGGAGAGGAAAGACAAGAGGGATCACCATCTACAGGATGTCCGAAGAAGGGAGGACGAGGGGAAATGGATAAAGAAGATGGAAGAGGTCTCAATGGAAAAGTGCGATAGGAAGGCAAGAAGGGAGCATAGGTGGAGGAAGAAGAGCGAAGAGAGAGAAGAGGAAGAGAAAAGGAGGGAGAGGAAAGGGGGGAAGGGGAAGGGGGGAAGGGTAAAACGACGACTATGAAAGAAAGCTCAAACACAGGAGACACGTGGTTTCATCCAGTCTACGAATCAATCGATGGAAAGGGAAAAGAGGAGATTGAAAGGGGAAGAGAGGGGGAATTTATGAACGATTACACATAGACAGGGCCATTAATCGATCGATCAAATGGAGAGAAAGGTGAACAAAATTGAAAGGAGAGAAAGAGTAAGAGTAAGTGTAGACTGGAGAAGTTGCACAAGGTGATAGAAGGAGAGAAAGACGAGAGAAGGAGAAGGAGAAAGAGGAGAGAGAAGGAATAGATACGCAGATGATGTGTGATTCCTTTTCGATGAGTGAGGGACGGCAAGAAAATTGACGTGGAGGGGAGAGGAAAGGAGAGGAGAAGGAAGGGGCAGCACAGAGAATAGAGCATCTCATAGAACAACACTCATTGGAAAGTATCATAAAGGAGTCTTTAAGGAAGTATCGGGGAAAGGTAGATTCCTTGATCATTGAAGAGTGACTAGAGAAGAGTATGATACAATGATGCTCTCTCTCTACGGGAATCTCCTATAGTCATAAAGGGAGTGATATCAGAGAGAGAGGGGGAAAGAGGCGGTGAGAGAGTGAAGAGGAAAAGAGAGAGAGAAGAACCTTCAAAAGGAGTGTGACGTAATCTTATCCACTAGTTCATCTATCCACCGGACTAAGTAAAGAAGGAAGTGACGGATATGAATGAAGAGGGGATGAAGGAGTGGAAGAGAAGTGACAGTGATAACCGTGCCGCTGATGCTCCTTCTGTCGCATGGGAGTGATTGACTCATCTCCTCTGTTCTACGTGAGGGAAGAAAGGGAAACTAAACGAGCACCCTGTGTCTTGTAGGTCGAGAAGTGAAGAGATGGAAGGGAGGGAAGGGAGAGGGAAGAGGGGGAGTGGGAGGGAGAGAGAGAGGGAGAGGGAGAGAGGGAAGGTGGGGGCACTATTTGTCCTTCTCGAGACTCTCTTCTCTCTGCTACATCTCGATCTCTGGTGCGAACCAGTCGTCTATTCCTCTCCGTCTGTCTACTGATCGACAGACTGAAGGATGAGCAGAGGATTACGGTAATCGATCCCCTCTCTCAGTAATCCCCTTCCTCCCTCACTTGCGTCGGTAGCAACGGTAGCCACGTGGACGATGGAGGAAGAGGAGTGAAAAGGAAGAAGGAGGAGGAAGAGGATCGAAGCCCACTCAAAGTGCATTCAATTGAGGACATTGGAAGAATGGGGGAAAGCTAATAATACAATCATAAACTATCAAAACAAGGGATGAGGAGAAGTGAGAGAGTGGAGTGAGGCAAATGGAGTCTTGGGAAGGAGAATCTTCTCGTACTTAGAAAGAGCAGCAAAGAGCAACTCCAATCTTGTTCCAACTCTTCTCCTTCCCCCGCCATTTTGCCCTAAAAGAGCCTTCCCGAGATAGAGAAGAGAGTGAGAGGAAGAGGAGAAGAGAGAGGAGGGAGGAAATTCCTCATTGAGAAACGAAGGATTCCTGGTCATTGAGGATGAAATGAGAAAGGGGAAATGGATGATGATAGTCTTCCTTATTGCGATGATCTTTCTGAGGGATCTCGAGATCATCTTCATTTGCTCTCTTCAGAGTCCTTGTGAATCTCCTCTGAATACGAAGTTTATCAGATTGAATCTGAAGATAAATTAGCACGAGAGGACACACACGTACACTTGAGCAGTGGGAAAAGAATACGGTAGAAAGACAGTGATACGGTAGTATCGTGTATTGCACGAATGATCGTTAACTAACTTATTAGTGGCACTACTAGTCTCTAGGGGACGGCCCTGAATGGATGATGATGGGAAGGGTAGTTTACAGTTTGGTCGAGTCCCATACTTCGGCACAGAATGAAAGATACTCTTCCCTCCTTTCACAAGTGAGGGATGGGTAGTAATTCTCGATGAAGGAACAATGCTCATCCACGAATTCGAATACATCAACCATTCCAAATTGACGAGCGAAGGATCTGAAGAGGAAGCAATCTCAGTGTCTGCTTGTGTCGATCTCCTCCCCTTCGAATCTCATAGCGCCGTGAGAGATCCAATTTGGAAGACTTACGGGTCTCTCTCTCACTCGCAACCACGGGATAATAGTGGAACATACACCGTTTTCCCAACACTTTCTACTCCAATAAGTAATCGCATCGAGGGATGGTTTTGTCTCGGGGGATGAACAAGATCTCTTTCGATTCTTCCTTTCGAGGATTGCCCTTTCCGTTGTCTCTCACGCTTCTTCCGTGAAAGAAGACACCTCTTCCACCTTTCTCCGTATTCCTCTCATCGAGGAGGAATGGGGAGAAGGGTGGGAAGGACAATCACTCTCACTCACTCTTTCCACTAATCAGCACGTCGTCAGAAATAATGAGTGCTAATGAACTTATTTCGATATCAAGATATGCACATATCCCAAGAATGAATACGAGGTCTCGCTTAGAGGCGGAAGTCACCTTATATTGAGGCAATGGGGACGGAGAACCTTCAACTTCTTCACTGGGACTGTCGAGGTCGTCGAAGGCTGCAGATGGAATGGGTTAAACATTCACTATCGAAGGATATGAATATCAAAATGAGACTCTCATGGACCATAGATTCCCGATCATTCCCCTCTTCCTTCATCATTCTCATTTACCTTCTTGGTGGTGGTCGTTAGTTTCTCCCTCTTGACACTCTTCCTCTTCACTACTTTATCTCCCTCATCGTCGATCTCGAAGGACAAATCTCCCTGAAGATTTAAATTGAAAATTGAGAAACATTTATAACGATTATTCTTTTCGTACGACTCTTCACACTAATCTGGAAGTCAATCCTTCTAAATTGTGCACTTTTTCTTTCTAAAGACATCTCGACCATCGACTGAGAAAAAAGCGGTATCTCATTTCTTAAAATTTCGAAAATAAATCAGATCACTGTTCTTGAAAGATGGATGCACTCTATGAAAGATTCTTATTTTGTATGTAATGTCCTTTCGCCTTGTTTTTATAAGGATTATCTTTGGAGGATTCCCGTAGACGTTCCTCTCTCTCACCTCCTCATATTCTTCTTCCAATTCATAGCTCTCTTCTCCCTTCTCTTCATTCGTCGTGGGAGCTTCAGTTGTCGTCGTTGTCGTGGTGGAAGGGGCGACGGTAGTCTGGAGATGGAGGAATGCAATCTACCATTATCTTCTAATCGTACCTTTCTCTTTCTGTGTCTTCTTGTCTTCTTCTTCTTCGCACTTTCAGTGGTCGTCGAGGGGAAAGGATCGGAGAGAGGGGCTGACTGCAACTGGTAACCTCCTTCCTTCCTTCCTTTCTGCACTCATTCTCACCTCTTCTCCCTCACTGGTCACTTCCGTCTTCTCCTCTTCCTCTTCCTTATCCTGCGTACTCAATTGTTTCACCTGCAATGGAATGATGACTACTCATAATCTTCTCCTCTCCTCACTCCTCTCGCTCTTGCTTCCAGTGATTTCCTCAGTATCGCCAGTCTTTCTGCATGGTGAACGTGACGAATTGACTGCAATAATACAGATTGGTTTAACATCCTTCCAGTCTCAGATCTTGCAGTACTTACATCATTCATTCAAAAATTATAAAGAATGAATAAATGGGGACACATACGGGCAAGTTTGTCCTTGGTGCATCATTGAGTTCCCTCACATCGATGAGAGCAGGGGCGAGAGATCGACGGAAGGAAGAAGAGGAAGGAGTCGAGTGAGGAATCGAATACTGAAAGGAAGAATTGACTCCATTCTCATGGGGGAGATCACCTCATCTGTATCTTCCTCGGCAGAAGACAACGAAACCTTCTTAGGAGCTGCCAATTCAGTCACTCGCTCTCCCTTCTTCTAAACAGCAATGATTCAATATCCTCTTCCTTCTCATGCTTCCTATCGCTCTGGTAGTGAATTGACCTTGTGATGTCTTCTTCTCGGTTTCAGAGTGGTGGTCACATTCTCATCCTCTTCCTCTTCCTCCTTCTCAATCTCCTTCTCCTTTTCCTCATTCTTCTTCTCTTCCTCCTGATGGAATCGTCGCTGAACCTGTTCAATGGATTGATGATTGATGGATGATCTTGAGTACCTTTTCCTTCTTCTCCTTCCTCACTGCTTCAACGGCCTCCTTGATATCATCGATCTCGTTACTCTCGACCTTCTTGATTCTCTCTTCCTTCTTCTCCTTCTTCTCCTTCCTTCCCTTCTTCTTCCCTCTCTTCTTCTCTTCGATGGGGGGCAGATAATCTTCCTCTGCTTGCAATCGACGATTCGCAATCAAGTGAAGGGCAGTCACCTAACAACAACTACTCACTTTGTATTCCTTTCCTCTCTTCCATAATCGCTCAATGTCTCTCTGGGTTCTCGACAGGTGTGTTTGACTATTTTGCTAGTGCTTGAACTCAAATGAGCACCCAATCTATGAGAGACTGGAAGCCTCCATTGATTGTTCAACTGTCAATGCATCAATTCACTGTTTTCGCTGACCATCGAAACAGATGGCGGGAAAAGGAGGAGAAAGGGAAATGAAAGGAGGGGATGAAACCTGAGGGACGGAGAGAGTTCCGCTTCCCTTCTTATTCGTCTCGAGAGACACTGAAAACACCTGGAATGGAATGGAAGTGAGAAGAAGGAGGGAAGGAAGAGGACCTCGTTGTTCTTCATCTGATCTTCAATGGAGGGAAGTTGAGTAGTGATCAATTTGGGAGTGAATTGGGGAACGGGAGGAGTGGGAATGGAAGAGGGAGTTGTCTCCTCCTCCTCTGATTCCTCCTTCTCTTCTTCCTGATATCACTCGATTGGATCACTAATGGAAGGACCTTCTCACTTGCACATATTTGAGTGTTGGTTTGGCAGTAGTCAATCCCTCGATGGAAGTTCCACTCTCGATCGCCTTCCCCACTGAGTGAGTACGAGCACCGTGGGTTCTGCAATATCAATGGAAGGGAATTCGCAACTGATTACGAACCTCGGTTTGATTTTGACTTCCTTCTTCTCGAGTAGTTCAATTTCCTCGGAGGGAGCAGTCGTCTGGAATCGATCAATGATCTACTGCATTCGACTAATTGAACACCTTGAACAACTCGAGATTGGAGGAGAAAGTGATGGTGACTGGTCTCATTGTAGTACTCACTGGATCAGACTGAGGAAGCTGCTGGAAAGAGAGATGACATTGATACTCAAACGAATCCTCGTACATACCTGAATCGCCTCAGCAGGCAACTTCTTCTCATTCTTGTTCTTGATGATTCTCCTTCGAATCTTCGTCTTCCTCTTCGTTCCTTCAGTGGTCGTCGGTTCTTCAGTCGTCGTCGTTGGTTCCTCGACGACGAAGGAGTTGGACACTCCCTTCGTCGTTGTCGACGTCTACAACATCGGATTATACTAACTTCTTCGTGAAAGGGGAAGATGCTTATTATCATATTGAGTGTTCTTCTGTGTCTACCTCAGTGGTGGTGGTCACTCCTCGAGTGGTTGGCATGATCACTTCAGGGGCGGGATCTCCTGCTCGAGTAGGAGGGAGGATGAGCACTCGCTGGTAATAACTGAAGACATTCTCTATTCGTTCCCCTCTAGAGTGAACGTACGTCTTTCCATCGGCCTGCACTACTGGTTGATATGCATATTGAGGAGCAGTGGAAGAGGAATCAGCCAGGGGAGAGACACTGCAGAGTACTGTGTGGCCAGAGGCAGTTCACTCTTCAATCCATGTTTTTCTTGAGTTACTCTCGAGATCCCTCCAATTATTTCACGCATTGGCGAAGAATGCACTGAGGAGAGGGAAAGTTCCCAGTGAGCAAAAGTTGACTATCCAGTCCCCCCTCCCCCCTCCCTTCCTCTCTTTCCTGTTGTTTCTCTCGAATGCACAGCTTCCGTTCATTATCGTGCCATAATCGAATTGTCAAATGATTAGAGTGGAGAGATGGACTGACGGTTGTTCGAGGGGCCGAATGGAGAGGGGAGCCATCGTAGGAGGAGAGATCGTCGTACTGAAGGAGATGATGAAGGAACAGCAGAGAGAGGAGGACTCACGTAGTGGGAAGAGTGAGAGGAGTGAAGGAGGGCATGGCAACAGGAGGGAGAGAGAAGGGAAGAGGAGCGAACAGAGACGAGAGACCATCTCCCTACAATTTGTACCTTTGTTTTAAAAGGAATTACTACTGCAGATTGCATACCTGTGGTTGTTCCTGTCTCTGGATGGGTTGGATGGGCAGTCCAACTGGGGGTTCTTGCTGGGGAATCTGATGAGTACGGAGAGACTGCTGGAGAGGAGGAGAAGAGACCATCGGAGGAGGAACGTAGCTGAAGCATTTCATCATTTCTCAATTCGTTAAACGTTGCTCACTTGGGAGGGAGGTAGATGGGATTGTGGTGTCTTCTCTTAGACTTGTTCTTCTTCCTTGGTTTGTAGGCGTCTTCATCATCTTCGTCATCTTCGTCCTCCACCTACAGTCATTCCGTCACCCACATTCTCATGGCCTAAACATACTCTCACGTAGGTCCCCTCGTAGGATCCATCCGCAGACACCTTCCTGTACTTCTTCGCTCTGAAATATCGATGTTTACCCGCTAGCATACTTACAAAAGATGAGCTAAGAAAATTAAGGATTTCATTAAATTATATAGGGGGTATTCACTTGTGGTTTCTTCTCTTCTTCTTCTTCGGTTGGGCGGTCGTCGATGGTTCGATGTATCCTGCATCTGAGGCGATTTGAGTGAGGATCTCGGAAGGAATCTGAAAGGAATTCATCGATCTTTCCTCCCGTCCCTCCTCTCACTTGGAATAGTTGGTATAGTCCATCTGGCTTGGGAGTCGTTCCCTTTCCTCCGATAGCATCGATGGTCCCCTAAGAGAGGATTTATACGAACCATACTAGAAAAGATGTACCTTGACAATCTTCTTTACATCGAATAGATGTTGGTTGTCTTCTCTTTCTTCGTCGTCTTCGATCGAAGTGAAGTGAGATTTCTTCTCGTGCGAATACTTGGCTGATTCAACGACGAGGAAGACACCTGATACAGAATTCTCTCGTTCATCACAATTCGGGTTGTTCTCAGAATCTGACGAGAAATCTTCTTTGTTCGATCAACCTCACCAGCTATCAGAATGAAGCTGTGCCACCTCATTTCAACGGAGATCTCGATGAATGGTCGGAGTGGACGATCTGCGAGGAACGGAGGGAGATCAATCACTTGGAAAGATCAGTGGAATCGACAGAAAAGATCTCGCTTTCAGCAAACTCATAAAGTCATCTCATTGCATAGGACGAGGAGTTCGCGGATGAAAGGGAGAGGAGGACGTTTCCTTTCTCCATTTCATCTTTTCTTTCCGCTTTCACTTTCGGCTAAGCAACACCAATTGAATTAACCTAGATTGATTAGACTAGAAGCTGTAGAAAGAGAGAGAGAGGAGGGAAGAGAGAAGAGAGAGGAAGAGGGAGGAAGAGTTAGATAAGATGGGCATTCTGATTGGAAATATAAGAGGACTCTGATCTGACTGAATAATCCAACTTGCTAGTTTAGGCTTTGATCGCACATTGCCAATGGTCCATTGGTATATCACAGACTGATAGATTGTTCTTATCTCCTTTTCCCTCACTTCTTCCCTTTGCATGGAGGGAAGAAGCGGGAACGAGTATGATCCCCGAGGAGAGATAAGCTCACTCGAGAGATCCATATCTGTCTAATCTATGCAAAAACCAACTCGTATGAAGGAAAGGAAGGAAGGGTCGAGAATCAATGAAGCGATAAAGTGAGAAGTGGAAGAGAAGACCATTCGAGTCCAATTATGAGTCGATTTGTGGAGTGAGAGAAGAAGAGAATCGAGTTGAGTGACACAATGGAATGGAGAATAGCCAAGGAACTTTGAGAAGCAAAGAATCATGGGAAAGAAGTGGATGGCATGGTAAGAGAGGAGGGGATGGCATCCCTAGAAAGGAGAGGGCGATCAGATGGAATTGGATTCATACACTGTCATCTATTCGAGATTGGAAGGAATAAGTTGGAAGCAGAGAAGGAGAACTCACAGTGAGATAAGGAAGAGAAGAGGAAGTGAATGAGTTGAGTGAAGAGGGAAAGTGAGAAGAGAAAGCTGTTCTGCTGGTTTTTCTGCGTTACAAAAACTAGAAAATTTGATCGGTGCGCGCATAAGACAATGGTTAAAGTACTGCTTAGGCAGTAGGCCGAGGATGGAATATCTGCATTCGAAATTCGAATGGGGATTGAGACTGTAGAAAGAGCGATGGAAAGACCGAAGAATGGACAATGGGAGGAGAGGAGGGAGTGGACTAAGGAGTTGAACATGCGAGAGTATTATAGCCATCGCTGCAATTATGCATGTATAGGAGAGGAAAGAGAGAGGAGCGAAGGGTAGATCACTAGAATATCGATTAGTGGAAATAGTTTAGGTTGATTAGATTGAAGAGGTGGTGGTAATAAAAGAATCGATGAGAGGGGAGAAATACGAGAATGGGAATGAGATTGGATCGGGATAATTCAGGATGGGGAGATCGGCTAAGGAAGTTCCACCCCCTTCCTGCTAATTTGCCATTCCATCGAAGAGAGAAGGAGACATCCTTTCAATCTCCCATCCCAACCATGGATCTCACACTCAAAATATATCTCTGTCTCATTTAAAGAAGGAGTGTCAGCAAAGTTAAATTTTTGACGCTGTCATAACCATGACCTAGACAATCATCCAACGATCATAGCGCGAGCTAAGAGAGAAGGCAAAAGTCAATCGTATAGCTCAGTGGTAAAGCAGTGGCCGCGTAATCGGAAGGTTGCGGGTTCGAATCCCACCAGTTTTTGAAAAATCTTCTAGATATTTGAATTCCCGCACGTCCCTTTCCTTCAAGCCCTCCTTGGCATTCTGCCAACTAATGACAACTCGGTTCAAAATAGAGATACGCATTTGCAATTTTCAGATCTCTTATGGTTGTACAAAGGTCGGTCATGGTTATGACAACGTCAAAATTTAAACTTTGCTGACAGTCCTTCTTTAAGTAAGAATGATCTCGAGATGCCCAATGGCTTCTAGATGCTTCATCATTATCAATCCTTCCAAATCATTCCAATTTTTTTTATAAAATCCGCCAATATGTGTGCAATACAGAACGTCACTATGCATAACACGGATATCCTGTAAGATTGCAGGAACCGTTGCGACAATTAAAATGATTTTTCTCGTATTTCGCTGAAACTAGTTGGACTAGGCATTGTGAGGACGAGGGTAACGTATTTCCACTTCATTTTGCGAAATTTGCATGTTAAGCGGAGTTGTGACCTACAACTTTGAAGGGCTGTAACTCAAAAAGTCCTTGAGCTAGATCAAAGAATTTTTTTCAAAAATACGCGTAATGAACTCTTCTACAATCTGGTAAACTTTATTTGCATGCATAGGGGCCATCTTCATCTTCGTAGGTCAAAATAACTGATTTTTTTCTTCGGTTCTCGAAATTTTTCAATTAACTATACGAATTTTATTGCAGATTCGGATTCCCCATGGTCGATTTAGCATATCGTGATAGGTCATTGGTCATAACACTGTCCTCCTCATACCGCTACTCAGTAGGCAGAACGTGGACTTCTCCAATTTTTAAACGAAACACGTTTCATTGAATATCTCGACCTAAATTCATGCAAATTAGACAAGTGATACCATCATTAGATAGCTTTCGAAGAGATCTACCAAAGTTACTTAGAGGTCCAAATCTTCAAAGTGACCCGTTTCAGAGTTATCGCTTGAATACGACAGTTATGGAAAACTATCAATGTTAGACTGTTCCACTCACAGTTTGTCACATCATTCCGCTTTTCAAGAGTTTTTTCGCGATAACTCTGAAACGGGTCACTTTGAAGATTTGGACCTCTCAGTAACTTTGGTAGATCTCTTCGAAAGCTATCTAATGATGGTATCACTTGTCTAATTTGCATGAATTTAGGTCGAGATATTCAATGAAACGTGTTTCGTTTAAAAATTGGAGAAGTCCACGTTCTGCCTACTGAGTAGCGGTATGAGGAGGACAGTGTTATGACCAATGAACTATCACGATATACTAAATCGACCATGGGGGATCCGAATCTGCAATAAAATTCGTATAGTTAATTGAAAAATTTCGAGAACCGGAGAAAAAAATCAGTTATTTTGACCTACGAAGATGAAGATGGCCCCTATGCATGCAAATAAAGTTTACCAGATTGTCGAAGAGTTCATTACGCGTATTTTTGAAAAAAAATTCTTTGATCTAGCTCAAGGACTTTTTGAGTTACAGCCCTTCAAAGTTGTAGGTCACAACTCCGCTTAACATGCAAATTTCGCAAAATGAAGCGGAAATATGTTACCCTCGTCCTCACAATGCCTAGTCCGACTAGTTTCAGCGAAATACGAGAACAAAAAATTTTCAATTGTCGCAAAAGGGTCTCTTTTTCTTACGTTTTTACAGGAGATCCGTGATAAATGAATCTTTATAACTCTTCTTTTATAATTAATGGCGATTGGAAAAGTGCGAGCCGAAATGAGCAGAATATTCAGATCTGAAGATGGAAACCTAGCTGAATGAAGGATGGCTAACGACAAAATGCAGTAGTTTTACATAATGAAATACCGTATCTAATGGGTGTAAAGCACGATTTGATCGGACAATCGACAGATCCAGTGGAATTACGAAGCAAGCGGGTCTGTTTTGAACGGAATTTTGGATGGAATTAAAGGTAGAAAGGAAAGAAGTCACCGGCATTCAAGGGGGAAAGCGTTATTAGTTGATAACTGAATTGAGCGTATGATACAGTAAACCTATCACAATCACAAGCAAATCACACAAAGTCACCGAGACAAACTTCTAATAAGGGGATTCGCTCGAGGGGGAGAGGGGAGAGGGGGGAGAGGTCTACTCCTGATGGTACTGTGCATTGGGATGGATGGGAGGGAGATACTCCTGCACTCTCTCCTCACTGAATTCATCCGTCGAAGTGAGGTAATTGGGAAGGATCGAGAGAATCTGATTGTTGATCAACTGCAGTCGACGGATTCGATCGACCATCGAAGAGAGACGCTGAGAGAGTCAAACCATTATGATAACACCACCAATGGACTATCGTGCATTTGGAAGGGAAAGTAAGAGTCATGGGCCGATTTGGAAACTGCCATTTCGGAATCCTAGAAGAGGATATATTGTATTTCAGACAGATTTGATCGAAAACGCTGTAATTGCCTAATGATATTGTAGTATCTACACTTCTATCAGGTTGAATCATAAGTTTTTTCAAATTTTTACTTTTAAATGTTTCGCATAATCTGGTCTTTGGTTCTAATTGATTATCATTTTGATTTTTACATATTATTAGTGCATGGATGCTCTCTTTAGCGCACTTTAGTCCAGGCCTCTTGAGAGGGGCTAGTGGTCATAGTTTGAAGTCAAAGTATCCGCAGCTATGTATGTAGCTGCGACTTTCTCAGATTAGATCTTTCCAGTGAGTCGTAATTGGGCAAAATAATAAACACTATCGTGAAGTGCGATGAACGTACATCACAATAATACATGTGCTTCGGATTTGGCACAGAAAACCTGTTCAAATAAGGTGCAAATTTCAGAGTCGTGTTCAGTTCGCCATGACCAAAATGTGTTTCGTTTACTGCGCATCCGCACGCACTGGCCTATCGAAATCAAACCTATCTCATCGTAAAGCTTCCTACATGAGGGGCTTATACTTGCTTTATGGTGGGCTTTCATAATTACAATCACAAGCTGCAGTCATCAACACTTATATGATGAAATTTACACATCGAAATCAGTGTATTTCAAAGCTTCATTATTAGATGATAGATGGAAGTCCCACATTTGTGTGTTTATCAGCATCAGCTTCCCTTGTACTATCCCTCATTAGCTTCGCATAGTCATGGGATTCCTGCGAATTCAGAAATGGTACTCCAAAAATAACAACTAAAAGTCAAAATTTTGATCGGTGAGGCGAATATCAGGATTTTTCAATAAATCTCATTTTTGAAAAGGGGATGAGGCTAGGTCCCAAATTTCACGAATGGTAAAGTTACTCCATAAAGTAAGATTAAAGCGCTCCTATACAAAAGCCAGTCTCTATAACACAAAAGGCAGGAAAAGTGTCAACTCAAGTGTGATTTATTTTCTACGTGGCTCATTTGCTACTCTCTAATCCTGGGATTGAGTAAGCTAGCACCGCTTTCAACCACTTTTTTGAAAGAGCATTCAAGGGGCTTCTCAATAATGTATGTGAAGATATCCAGCCTATTTTCCCTGCAAAGAAACAGCGAGCCCAACTCTTTCAAAATTTTCGTTAAAAAATCGATCGTGGTTAACGATCGATTACTTCAATGATTTAAAAGCACGGCACAATTCGAACATATGATTATAAGTGTGAACTATACCCCTACATTATCCTACGGATCTGTACTGATAGGATTTTGAGAGCGCTTTTTAGGTGACTTTGAATTGCACCTCCAAAATTGGAAAAAAACTTATGATTCAACCTAATAATTTAACTTCTAATTGTAAGAGCTCAGAGTCACAGGTAATGGGCATTCCTCTAAAACGTTTGAAACAGATCTAATTTTGAGGGCATTAGATAAGGCAGCTCTTGACATCTTAGCCGGTAGCAAAATAAATATAGATCAGAGCAAGAATCTTTCGATATCAAGAAAATGATATCGTTTTTCGATCAAACATAACTAAGTTATGATGTTTCCAAAGGTTGTCATGACCATAGCAAGGAGTACTCACAATTCCACTGACGTCTTCGTCCTTCCCATCAGTCTTCTGCATTCGATGGAGGTGGTAGCAGAAATCAAGCACCTCAAGAGGGATTAATAGTGAGTGATCAGGGAGACAGCACGAAATTGATGGGATGATTCGTCTATTGATTTATTCATGCTGGTTGCCCACCTCAAACCGCCTGTGTTGACCCAGCAGGACGATCATAGTGAGAACTCCCCATTGGAGAGAATCACCGAAGAGAGCTCTGCAGAGATCAAAGATCATCTATGAATGACAACAACAAGAGGGACTCACTCTGCAAGTTTCTCATTCTCAGCTGGAGGCTGAGCGATGTAGAATTGGACTGCAGACCTGAGGAGGGAGTAGAGAGTAGAGGAAACGAAGAAAGAGATCAAAGATCAACTCTCACCAGACTCGATGGAGTTCCACACACTCATCAATCCACATCACTCCATTCAAGGGATGACCACCCGACCATATCTGAATAATAGGGGGAGTACTATCGTTTATTGCCAACCAGAGTTTTAAAAAAACGAAACAATAAATATAATGTTGAAAAGCATTGATGAATTGCACTGACTTGATCTCTCCTTATGATATCCTTTATCCTGACTAGGAACATCTCGAAGATATTCAGTCCACAGCACAATCTCTCCTTCGTCATTAATTCCGCATCTCGGGCCATCTCCACTTGCTGAACAATCAGTAGAAGGGAACCATTTTCACCATCTTTCAATAGCCTCCTAATGGTCTATCATCTGATCCGTCCGTCTAACCTTGGGAGTTCCGAATTGCTCGACGACCTTCGTCAGTTGTATCCTCGAGTACTTCTCCTCCAGTCTCTTCAGTGCCTTCTCTTGCTCTGCCAGTGCTGCAACCTCGAGATTGCCAACGCCCCCATATCACATTGTTAAGAAATAAATCGCACGTAACCTTCATAGACCATTGCTTAGAGTATCTTTTCGATAACGCTAATCTACACAGTGCAAGTTCTCTCTCTCAACTCACTCTTGGCAGGTGGCTGCGGGATGTGGTTAGTGAAGGGGGCGGCTAGCAGCAGATCGAGTGTCTCCTCCTGCGCCAGAGCTATCTGCAGATGGGGAACCATTCAGAGTGAACAAATCCTACTTCGAGACCCTTACTAATAGAATAGATAGGGATGAGAACGAATGTAAAATACTAACCTCGATCTGCATGCACAGCACGAGGATATTCCCCAACTCACGCCACTCGTGACACATCTCCGTCTGCAGAAGTGCACTCATCAGTCAGCAATGGTAGACAATGAATAATAGAGCTACTGGGGATACCTTGAGATCCTTGTACTTCCCGACCTGTTCCAAGTGGTGGAGGTAGTACTGTAGGGCACCTGCAAACATCGTATTTAGCATGCAACCTATCAATCAATGGAAATACGAAAAGAAGACGGATGGTGATGTGTAAATCTTGCTCACCAGTGCTTCCATAGTCCGTCCTCGGCAGTTTGCACACCTTCGGCATCAACGACAGCACCTGAAGAGAATAGACTTATTTAAGTGGCTCTTGACGACAGTTCACTCACTTCTCGATAGTGCCTTCTGATCTTATCATTGATCACTGCCTCGGCCATCTTCAGAAGCTCCTCCAGAATAACAGCAATGCCTTCAAATGTTTATATAAACTTCGAAGTCTTTTCGTTCTATCTAGAAAACATAATCAACATTTCAAGAATATTCAAAATCAGATCAATTCCACTCTTCCCTCTCTCGCTAACTAACCTCTGTACTGAAGTAGTCTGGCGATGGCCTTTAGATGGGGCATTCCAATGAATCCCTCGTACGCATGGAAGATATTCGCATAGGCGATGTTGAGTGACTTCGATCCCCACAGATAAGAGAAGGCAACGGGAGGAGCCTTGTCTCGATTGGGAGTGTGACGGAAGACGTGCTGCAGAGGGGGAGGGGGTGAGGAGGGGAAATTACTATACGTTAATAACGTCTCGTGAACATGATAGTAAAAAATTTTTGCAACAATTTATTAACTGAATGTTATACTCACCCTAGGGCGGACGAATCGATGGGTGCTTCCATTGTAGGCGAAGTTGGGGATGAAGTCATAGTTGAGCTCCCAGAAGACATGGAGAGTCACACGACCATGTGGTTGAGAGACGTTGTGGTTGGCCTGAGATGAGAGGGAGGAGAGGAGATAAGAGAGGGAGAAAGGGAGTACCTCCAGGAAGAGATCCTCGAAGGGAGAGAGGGAATGCAGATGTTCCGAGAGGAGCGAATGGGCCAGTCGATTTGCCTCGAGCAGAGAATCCAGTTCCTAAATTAGTCGCATGAACCACCTTATCGTCATTGATTCATCTCAGAAACTTGTGGGGAAATGTGAATAATAACAAACGATAATGGATGACAGTTGTTCACTCTCGAACTTCCAGATGGCGATGTCGAGAGCCTGCAATGGCCACCATCCTCATACAACATCCATCATAACCGTACCTTGAGAATGGTTTGGTTGACTCTTTGAGATACGAGTCGATTGAGGTCTACTGATCGACCCAGCAACTGCAATTAATTAATGCTCATTCCAGTCCTAATGTTGAAGGGGACAAATATAATACTGACCTGTACGTGTCTCTGTGCGAGGAGGGTTTCGAATCGGAAACTGGGCGGGGTTCGAATCATGACTCCGACCTGCTGACACTCAGACTTGAACCTCTTATCCAGCAGCATACTGCAATGTCAACATTTCGATATAGAATATCGCATATACTCGCACAGTGGTGAAACTCATAAATGATTATACCGTAACTACTCTGCCGTACTCTTCACTCACCATGACGCGATTTGCTTGAAGTGTGTGAAGACTGATTCGCTGAGTTTGTACACGAATTGGTCGAAGCAGAGATTCACTTCCGCCTCCACCTGGAATACGATTATTAGAGCTTAGTGAGCACTTAAGGGTTCAAATATTGAAGTCCGAAAAAAATTAAATATCTCGCCTCATCATAGAGGAATTGCTTGCGAAACTTGAGAAGAGCGAATTGAGCTGCGTCGTTGTAGAGATCCAACTGAATTTGCCATATACAATATAACATGATTTGAAATGTAAATAGTGCAGAATGAAGAGTACTTGGTAGAGAATGGAGTCGAGGAGACTTCCATCACTCATCGACAGGACGTGTTCAGTGAGGATCCACGGCATCGACATCTCGATTGGAAACTGCAACAACATTCTACTACACCATTACAAAAAGCAGGTGATAAGTTGTATAGCACGGTTCTTCTGTAAGATTGCAAGAACCCACACCACAGCTAAAAAATTTCATCTTCGTTTTTGTTGAGACAAGTCGGACTAGGCATTGTGAGGGCGAGGGGAAAGTATTTCCACACCGATTTGCGAAATTTGCATGTTGGACGGACTTATAACCTACAACTTTGGAGGGCCGTATCTCCGTTGGATTTCGACCTACAGTAAGCTAATTGTTTTCATTCGATGCGTAGTGAACTAATCTACATGCTCCTTCTATTACAATACGAGCAAAAGTGCCATCTTCCATGAGTAATTCTAAAAAAAACCGTTTTTTCATGCATAATATGCAAATTATCTCCTTCGTTACCTACCTACAATACGATTTTTATCTTTGATTCTGATTCTCCATAGTCGAATTAAGGTACGTATGTATTTCACTGCTCATAACTCGGGGCTCTTCATACAGCTACTCAGTGGGAAGAATACGGACTTGTAATATTTTTGAGTTAAATACATTTCGGGATGTATCATGCCGTGAACTTATGCAAATGTGCAAAGTTTGACCATCTTTCGGAAGCTCTCAATTAGGTCTAAAACATTGACTCAGTGGCGCAAATCGTTAAACTTGATAGTTTTTGAGATATTGCAAGATATCGTAGTTCGCAGAAACAAGGGGGTGGAAACAATGTGGGCACCTTTGCGGTTCTCTGAATGTGTTTTCGCGTAATATCTCCAAAACTATCAAGTTTAACGATTTGGGACACTGAGTTAATGTTAGACCTAATTGAGAGCTTCCGAAAGATGGTCAAACTTTGCACATTTGCATAAGTTCACGGCATGATACATTCCGAAATGTATTTAACTCAAAAAATATTACAAGTCCGGATTCTTCCCACTGAGTAGCTGTATGAAGAGCCCCGAGTTATGAGCAATTAAATACATACGTACCTTAATTCGACTATGGAGAATCAGAATCAAAGATAAAAATCGTATTGTAGGTAGGTAACGAAGGAGATAATTTGCATATTATGCATGAAAAAACGGTTTTTTGAGAATTACTCATGGAAGATGGCACTTTTGCTCGTATTGTAATAGAAGGAGCATGTAGATTAGTTCACTACGCATCGAATGAAAACAATTAGCTCACTGTAGGTCGAAATCCAACGGAGATACGGCCCTCCAAAGTTGTAGGTCATAACTCCGTCCAACATGCAAATTTCGCAAATCTGAGTGGAAATACTTTCCACTCGCCCTCACAATGCCTAGTCCGACTTGTCTCAATAAAATCACGATACTTTGTTTTTAAACTGTCGCAAAAGGTTCCCATTTTCCCACATTTTTGCAGGAGATTCGTGATAGGATAGATAGATGATGGGCGATGGGTATGATACCTGTATCCTCTTTCCCATGGTCATCTCGAGGTAGAATTCCCTGAACCACAGCTGACTCAGCTCGCACGCCTCGTTCATCGTGTCGAGGAGACTGAAGAGGGGGAAGGAGGCGGACAGGGGAGAGGGCAAAGTATGGCGACTAGCAAAAATCTAGCACAAATTTTGATACGCAAATAAAAGGAAAATATAAATGGTCTGACTTGAAGAGGCCGGGCCAGTGGAAACTCTTCACGAGGAAGACCTTGAATCGGTCCACGCTTTTCTGCTCCAATTCCTTCTTAAGCACCTGAACGACATCAAATTCATATTTCCAACTTTAAAAAAAGATCAAATGAATATTTCACAAAAAAAATATATTTGCACATACAGTATACGTGTTCCTTAAAATAAATTTGTAAACATGAACTTGAAATTACACCCCTCTAACAAGTAATGATCGTAATGATCTAAGTGATCTTAGAACCTTCTTTCCTCCCGAGATCTTCTCCGACACGAGTGCTTCAATCTGCGTACGAGCCATGTACAACTGGAAATACTATATGTTGTACTTCAACCTAGGTTTTGGCTATCTTCGACGATGAAGAGGTAATGGCTAACCTGCGTAGTTCCAGGGGCAGGAGGAACTGCTCTACGAGGAATTCGAAGATCCGATGAAGACGCAAATTCCTTCTTCGACTTTTTTGACATCTGATTTTTTTTATCTTTTAAAAGTGATATATCTCCAAGCTAATATTTTGCAGTGTGGAAATGACTATTGAATTAATTTTGTTAAAATCTGAAAAGTATAAGGAAATAAAGTGGCAGGGATAGGATACCTTCTCCGTACTCGATCGTGGATCAGCATGAGAGCCAGAGAGAGAATCGAGACAGCAATCTCGCACGGATTGCAGGATACTGTAAGCAGAACCATTGATGGAGGTTGGTTGGAACAATTCGAAAGTGTTATCACAGAAAGGGAGTAAGGGGGATACCTCTGGAGGATGTCCTTCTTGCCCTTGGCAGCCTTGTGGAGGGGATCCGAGAGACCATTCTGCACGAAGTCTTGCAACTCCGCATACACATTCCTGCAACACGCACTGTATCTGAGAATGCTATCTAGCATATTCAGATGCCACAAGAGGAGTCTAGTAATATCAAAGGTACCTCCTGACAGCGTAGCTGAGAGTGGGTTCGATCTTGGTGAGGAATGCCTGCACAGCCTTGATCATCGACACCATTTCCACGAGGGCAGACTTCTCCTCGGGAGAGTAGTTGTATCTGCATGCAAACGCCTTCTTTCTATTTTTACTACCGATTTTAGTATTTTTACGGTTTAGAATTCTTGTTCAGTGATCCTCCCTCCCAAACGGACGATGGTGTATATGAGATAAGTTGCTCACTTGGTGGCTCGTGCGTATTCCTCGGCATCTTCTGGGCAATCCCTCGTTTCTCTCGAGTCAGTTGGATGCAGTAGCTTCCACGAGATTGTCTCCACTACATCAGCCGTCCACGAACACAACAACTGAGAAGGAAGCACGTAGAAGGTTATATCTACCACTATTTCAATAATTAATAAATTTATCTAAAAGTGATTTTAAGTGGAGTTGGAAATGGATCCCTACCTGGACTCCGGACAATGCGAGAGACGTGAGATGAACTTGCTGGGCATCGTTCTGAGAGGAGGAGACACGATCAGTCAGATGCACCTGAGATGGAGTCCATTCCAGTTGGTACTCGAATCATCAGTCGATGTCATCCACCCAAACTCGATGGACTCACTTCATTATTCACTTTGGCCAGTTGGACGACGAAACTCTCGTGTTCTGCCCTCACTGATCGAAGTCGATCGACGATCTTCACGTGACAACTATCACCTCCAATCACTCCATTGTTATCCCCTCCCCTCCCTAAGGACCAAGGACAGCAATGACACAGGCATCAGCCAATGGTGAAAAGGGAGGAGCGTACTCTCTTGATGGGAGTGCTGCCACTTGGATGCCTCGTAGAATCGAGATCTCTTGACGAAGGAGAAAGGCTGGATCTGCATGTCGCCGTAGAGGGGAACCACCTCCACTGACTGCAATCAAACAAGAATTTAGAAAGAGGAAAAATCAGAAAAAAAATAGAAATTCTACTCGTGAGATAAAATATAATCGAATAAAATAAAAAAGAAAATAAATAAATTAGATCACCTTGAAAATCTTATCCAATCTCGAAATGGACACTCTCTTCTTCTGATCCAATTTGACCATTTGAGCACCCTCGTGGTCGATGATTGAGACACAGAATGCCATCACCTACAACCATCCCATCCCATATCACAAAGGGGAGAATTGAGTCTTCTTCTCCAGCAATCTCCATCTGGGAAGGTTCCTAGTATAGATGAGTGGCTGACCTTTACGAAGAGATGCTTCTCACTGGGAGAGAGATACAGTCGATTCTCGTACATGAATGCACAGATGTTGATGACATCTGCCAGCAACTCCTCGTGTCCGTCGATCTGCAGTGTAGGGGATTAAGGAAGGAAGAGGACTCATTCATTCATTACTTTATTATTCAATCAGGAATAAAATGTAAGTAATTGAACTGAAAACTATACTATAGGTAGATGTCCGAGGACGTAATTCTTCCAAGTGTAGGGTCAGGGTACGGAAAAGGATCAAAGGGCCTAGAGATCAAAGATCAAGCCAGGATATAATAACCCATTCTGTGGGGATGAAGGGGTTAATTGGGTGTAAATTGAGCCACGAAAGTGTATGTTAACTCACGAGTGAGATCTCCTTCTTCAGTTGGTCCTTGATGTTGTTCTGTTGGGCGAGGAACATGGAGAGTTGGTTGAGATCTGCGAGTGCTTGGGGAGCAGTCGTCCCCTGTAGAGCTTGCACTGCTCTGAAACAACAAAATCCACTTATAAATAGATCATAGTCGCATCCCGTTATTACTTTATCCCATATTTTGCAACTTCTTCAGTTTTTTTTAATTTTTAGGTAGGCAAATGTTCAAATTTCAAATATGAAATACAAAATAAATGGCCAGGCTGACCTTCGATAAGTGGAGAAGTCATTCTTGATGGATGCCTTCATGTTCTTCAATTCGTCGAGAACGACGAACATATTGAGGAGACGAGCGAGAATGAGCAGATATGCCTGCAGAGATCAACTCTCCTAGAGAAACTGATTTAGAAGATCATTTTCGTTTTTAAAAATGAATACCTCTGAGACAAAATCCTTCCTTTTCTCGATATGGCACAATCGATGGACTTCCTCGCAAAATCGAGATGCAGATCCAAGCTGAATCATCATTTAAGATTCGTTCAGTTGATATTCATCTGAATCCTAAGAGCAACGAGCCTTACCGAGAATTCCATGAGTCTGAACAACTTGTCGACCTCGGGCCTCAACACATCCATTACAGTCATGTTGATCTCGCCTCGATTCGGCTGGTCATTCGATTTCGCCTGAATAGAGCTACAGTAAACCAGTAAATTTCAACTAATTCAGTATTTTTGTCAATAATACTTGGGCCCAAGAAGGGGATACATGAAAACAAATGTGATGTGGTTATCAATTAATAGACCATCTGCAACTTTATGAGGATTTCGCTTGACTAGAATGCTCATAGTATCTGACCATGGGAACGGCTCTCGAGCAGCATCTCCAAGTGTAAAGATTCCCTGCATGGTCGAGACCCTCCAGAAGCATATTTTGCTGCAATATTTCTTCGTTTCAATTTTGAACATCAAGGAATAAAAACAAGAAATAAATAAATATCAAAGAAAATCAAGGATCTGATATTTATTGGAATCCACGACAAGCACAACGACTCACAAAAGCAGCATGTCTAGTTGCCTCTTCCATGTACTTGGAAACTCCGGTGATGAAGGCATTACGATCAGTGAAATTAGTATCAAAGTCAGCCTGAAAAAAAATGAAGTTGATTATCTCTTTTTTGAACAACATCCAATAGGCAAAATAAAATGTCTCACTTTGCATAGGAGAGGCTTGGATGCAGCCTCGATTGATGGCTGATCATCAGGAAGCAGAACTTCATTTAGGAGCTGGAATGAAAATATTTATTGAATCCCAGATACTCTACAGGAGAAATAATCGATAGAGAAATGGCATCAGTGATTTGGCAAGAGGTGACTCATTGATTTCCTTTCATCAAAGATCTTCTTAACCATAACTTAATCAAACGATAAACGTACGATATTACCCAATTAGACTGAAAATATGAATAACATACTATTTCAACTCACTTCTACGTTGAGAACTGCATCTCGGAGAGTCACAGTCTCATTGGCACTGGACATCTTGAGAGGGGCGAGACAGACTCGTGCACTAAGCACGAGATGCTCACTGGCGCTCTGAATGAAATTTAAATAATACAAAGTACTGCAATCGAAGGAATTAATATTCTAAGTTCAAACAAACAGAAGACCTTTAAAGGTATGTGTAGTACGGTATCTGAAATAAGTTATCGAAAAGTGTGCGCTACCGTACATAAAGAAATTCTCTAATGAAGAATATTTAATTACTAATCAGTTAAATTTTACAGGTTGTTTTTAAGAATTTTACGTGATTAGGCAATGTAAGTACTCTTCAAATCCTGAATTTCACCTGAATAGAACGCACGGATAAAATATTATTACGGGTTTCTTCATTATACCAGAGGACTACACGATATTTGCAAGCGCGTTTTGGTAGTGATGTGCCAGCTTTGGTGAGATGGAATTATCCGATTGGATTTCCATCATTTTCCGTCTCTGATATCTGGTGTTATTATCTATAATCGTGATCATGATTAAGATGAGGTTCTTACCCGTCCTTATTCTCATCCTTGGCGTTGCTTATGCTGGCGAATACGACTTCACGGTCGAAGTTCCCGCGGGCAAATTCCAGTGCTACTTCCAAACAGTCGATAACAACAAGTATAAAACACTCGAGATCGACTACCAGGTACTTTAAACTCGATCAGAGGCTTCTTTACTTTATGGTGTATACTTCCCCTTCAGTTGTCCTTAATTGTTAGATACCTACGTATGACCCTAAGCAACGTAAGCTTAACCAAGAAGACAGTCAGTACCCTAAACACGACCATTACTTCTCTGTCTTCAACTCTAGACAACAGGTCACATGCCGAATCTAGTCATACGATTGGTGGACTTCCCCTCCTCTTCCCTAAAGCAACTTAGTGACCTATATTTAATGTGAATCGCTGATAGGTAATCGATGGCGGTGATCTGAACATCAACTTCATGCTGATGCTCGGGGCGAATGTCCTCGCTCAAGAGACGGTGAAAACTGATGGAAGTCACAAGTGTGTTCAAATTGTGATATTCTATCTAAATGTTTTGTTGAGGGTTGAACTGAAGGAGTCTGGGGACTACCAAGTGTGCTTCGACAACTCGTTCAGTTACCAAACTAGAAAGGTACTAAAATAATCAATCTTTTCAATAATGCGAATGGTAAATGGCAGGTGGTCTTCTTCGAGATGTTCCTCTTCGATGAGAAGGGACAACTTGATGAGGTACGTCGATGTTGTGTTAGGGAATCGTTCCCATATCTCTTCATTAAGAATTTATCAACGAATAATTACTCCTCCTGAATAATTACGCCTTCTGCTACATTTCTTTTCCTATTAGTGTACTTTATATTTTTGTGCCATTCCATATTAGATCTCTGACGTAGAGTACTGTATTTTGATCAGATCGATATCGCTCGTCTGGGAGCTCAGCCTGATGGAGGATTCGTGAAGAAAATGGAGGAGTTGGGCATCTCCATCGAGTCATTCCACGCTTCTGCGCAGAGAATCAAGAACGAACTGAACAAGGTACGCACTGATGACTACTCCTCTCTTCTCTTACTCCTCGCCCTCGCTCTCTCTCTCTCTCTCTCCTTCTCTATCTGATCATCTCCTCAGGTGGAATACCACCAGTCTCTGATGCGTGCCCACGAGGCTCGTGATCGTGCCATTATGGGAGCCAATCTGGATCGAGTCACTCTCTGGTCTATCATCCACACTCTCGTTCTCATCGGAGTCGGTCTTATCCAGGTCAGATTCATCTCATTCGAATAGTCAAGTGATCTTTGATCTCTGCAGGTTTGGATGATCCGCAGTCTCTTCGAATCGAACTCCAAGATGGGGAAAATGCTCAGGAACTGATGATCTACCTCCCTCTTTCTATCTGTTGATATATTCGATTGTTTTAGCACAATTTGTATGATTCATGGGTTCGTCGCTTTTGAGGCATCTTCGCATAATTGCATCTAAGTATTTGTTGTCAGGCACCTTTGTTACTTATATTAATTAAGATAGTGGAAAGAGTAATAAATGTATATTTATTGTCCATTCTTTCTCGATTCACCTTCACTTCGTCATTCTCGATTCTCTGAATATCTCCTTGTCGTGGTCGGTCGTCTCGTTTAGGAAGGTGAATGAATAAGTAGTGATTCACTATTCGATCCTCCCTTTCCACCTCTCTCTCCTTCCATTTGTAGTATGCGACTACTCGTTTCCATTCTCGCCCTTCTCTCTTCTGTCACATGCACTCTTCATCGGTTTAAGGTAATGTTTATACATTTTGATAAATTTTTTTGAGGGAACTATGGTGAACCGGCTCTCCTTTAGTTTCGATAGGTCTATGTAGAATCGTCGTTTTTTTCCCATTGTGAAGCAATAAGATAGTAGTGAGGAACAGAAAGGAAACTCACAACGACATCACAATTACTTATTAGTTAAATTTTGCATGGCAGTATCAATCAACTTTATCCCCTTTGTTTCTCTCTGATCGTTGATCTCAGACTATCGTGGAGGCTGGCCAGACCGACTGTTTCACTGTCGACATTAAGCAAGTCAGCGTAGGCGTCACTGCTTCCTACATGGTCAGTCGATGATCTACCGTACCATCTCATTACCGTAGTCCTACCGTACTCATGAGTGATATCTCAGGTGATCTCAGCAGATACCTCTCACGACATTCACTTGGATCTCCGTGGTGCTCAGTCTTCGTACCAAGTGAAGGAGAGGAAGCAGAGAGGGATTCACACGTGAGTTCCTCCCTCTCTCCTCTCTCTCCTTCCAACCCCCCTTCAGTTTCAATGCTGCTCAAGGCGAGATGTCCCTCTGTCTCGATAACTCGTACAGCTTCTCCGCCGATAAACTGGTCAGTTACCGTACACCTACCGTAACATCTCATTCATAGACAAGTTATTGATTCGCAGGTGGCCGTTTCCATCCATATCAACGATGACATCGTCCCTCTGTCGCAGATTGCCGATAAGACTACAGTAATCAATATCTTCACTACAGTAGTCCACCATAGTCTTTTCAGCAATCGGCTAACAGTATCCAACGCGCGCTCAAACTCGCCCAGAATGAGCTGTACGATAGGGCGAATGTGGAGAGGAAACACAGGTGAGAGATGAGAGTGACAGAAGAAGAATGGGTGGGAACTACTGAGGGAAGGTGCGCCACGCTCAATTATTATGCTGGATTCATAGTCGAAAAAGCTGAGGGGTCACTCTCTTCATTTCCCGAACTCTCTCGACCGGTCGACCGGTGAGAGAGTTCGGGAAATGAAGAGAGTGACCCCTCAGCTTTTGTCGACTATGAATGGGCCATTAGGGAAGGAGGCTATGTCAATGAACTATACCAATAAATTATGATTTTGTTATCATTGGATAGCTCACGATGTCGAGTTTTCTCAAATATAATTAGTTTTCCATAAAAATAAACCAGCAAGCAGCAAAAGACTATGTAACATAAGAAAGAAGTGCGAACTTTTTCAGAACGCTAGTCCAGCTGGAGCGCATCATGGGTCATCCTTTAATTAAGATTGAGAACTGATCTCTTATATAAGATTTTTTGATTTATGGATTTGATTGATTTATGAGATCAACGCGAAATAACAGTACAAAATAATCAACAACAAGCTCATAACACTGGTTAAATGACCTGACTCACGGCAATTTTTTTATCAACACCCTGTTGAAAGAAATGGTCCCTTTCGCGAACGTTTTTAAACACAGAAAGACTTGCTAAAAATAGAAATGCATAGATTCTTTACAGTAAACATACAGTATCTATACAGTATATATTGCTACCTGCTAAACAGCTAGGCATAGGTTGCCTGATATACGGTATATTTAATTTGAAAAGTTACCGTTCTGCAGGAACGTATAATGCACCGCACTACCCTGATTGGCAATTTTTAGCGGACCATTTTTCTCTGGTGTGTTGATGAAAAAATTGCCGTTCTGACTTGGATCTGAAAAAGTTTGAACTCTCGCTCTTACAGTGATAGCTTCTTGTGGAACGGCTGGTCATATACGTGATTTCAAGGTTTAAAATCATAATTAAGGTAATTGGGCGGCTTCAAAAATTCTATTTCGTTCAGTATAACATGATCAGGATGCATAAAATTTATCCTGTAAAGGAAAAATCCAAATACGCAATTTCATGGTTGTAGGAACTCCAAGTGCTGATTCGCCTCGGTATACCGTTGAAAAATAGTGATTTTCCGAGCCCATAAAAACTACTTTGGGCGAGTTTATTTTTCATAATTTTGACATATTCTTGTTCTCTGAGGCCTAATCTATCTCTGATTGCAATAGAAATAGCTAATATGCATTTTCGATGTGCTCGAGTTTGTGAAGGATTCCATTGACTACTTGTGAAGCATTTGCTTTATTCTTTTGTCTCGATCAATTCGTTATATTTCTATTCATAAGTTTCTCTCAAAATAATTGTAAATTATTCCGCATTTCAATAGAAAATAAACTAAAACGATTGCCATTCAAAAGTACTGTAGCAAGTTCGCAGGTAGGAGCCCGAAAAAACGTACTCAAAAATTCACGCCTCCGCCCCTATCAATTATCCCGTTAATTTAGTCGGAGATCGATATTTACAGTTGATTTGGTGTACACGGTTGTATGGATGATGCTGTGTTCAGGACGGTGGCAGAGAACAACTTCGAGAGTGTCAACTTCTGGGGGATCGTCAATTCGTGTGTGATGGTCTTCTCCTCGCTCGTCCAAGTGTTCATCATTTGTAGACTACTCAAGTAGATGATCCACTCCATTCCCTCTCCCATCCCGGTTAGATACTCCCATTCGCAGTCTCAATATTCACTCACCCACTCAGAGTGCTCATTCGGATTCATTCCTCGATGCTTATCACTCCCCAGTTCACTTACCGTACCCCTCAGGTCGCCTTCCCATCCGCTCAATTGCAATACTTGTACCATGCATGACTAGGCTGTGCTTTATACACCACGATCACTCTCATTCTCAGCAATTGTATATAGTTTATATGTACAAGATAAAGAAAGGCAGTAGAGCAGTAATGACTGGATGAGACAACAACACAACGAGGTCTCTGGATACACGTGTGACGGGAAAGAACGGAGTCACTCCTGTTGAGGAGAGAGATGGAGGAGGAGGCTAGTAGGGAGGGAACCTCGGAAGAGTGGCTAGAGGATGATGAGAGGGGAAGGGATGGGGATAGAAAGGGGCAAGGGAACCAGGAGGGACTGAGACTGTGAAGGAAGGATGTCGATGGAAATGAGTGAGGAGGGCAGAGAGAGAATGATGGAGAGAAGAGAAGGAAGGACGATCCATGGGAGAGACTCGCCAGCAAGAGAGAAGCAACTCGTATCTGATGAGGGGAAGAGAGAGGGAGAGGGAGGGGAGGGAGGGACTTACACGTTGTCAGGGCAATAGAGTGGTTGAGAGAGACGACCACCCGATTCGAGGAAAGAACGAACGGACTGAAGAAGAATGAGAGAAGGAAGAGGGGAGGGAACTCACGTGATTGGAGAGTTGCGAATAGGGGGATGATGCACGAGAGAGCAACTCCCAGAGAAGAACACCGAACGACCACTGAAGGATGGAAGGAAAGCATCCAGAGAACTACTCTAGACTGACCACGTCTGTGTGGGTGGAGAAGGCACTCCTGTCTCGAAGAGTCTCCAGTGCCAACCATTTCAGGGGCAGTCTGTAGAGAGAGAGTGAGTGAGAAAGCGAGAAAGGAAAAGAAAGGGTACGGTACCTATCGGGTATTGATTGATCTCTATCGTAGGCTGAGTATCGAGACTGTATTGCCAGTCCGAAATCAGCCACTCGCACACATCGATCAGAGGAGATCCTGAAAAAGGCTCTCTTCATTCTACACACTCTCTCGATGGACAGAGGGAGAGAGAGAGAAAATGAGAGATAATTGCAAAATAAGAGGAAAATCGAAATGATTAATGGCAAACAAAAACAAGGAAAATGCAAGAGAATGCAAGCGGTTTTCACAGGATCTCAGAGCTGAAATCAGGTGTTCTCTCTTGAGAAGAAAGAAGGAACGTACATGCAGTTCCTGGCAGCGAGATCTCTGTGGATGATTCCTTTCGATGCGAGATAAGCCATTCCCCTGCATACTTGCACCCCCATCGACAGCAATTCGATCACCGAGAGCATCTGGAATGCAGGGGAACGATGAGGAAGAGAAAGCAAACAATTCAAGCTGTTTATGTATGTGTTCTTGACCTTGGTGGGATTGGCGATGAATGATCGTAGATCTCCCTGGTCCATGAAGGGAAGAACCATCCATGGAGATCCTATTCAACGAGATATCTCACCACTTCTGTTTCATCCGTTAACTAACCATTGGACGAGATGACGACTCCGAGGAGACTGAGTACATTCGGATGATCCAATCCCATCATCACACTCGCCTCTTCCATCAACTTCTCCACTGCATCCAAATCATGGGCAGTGTCCGCTGAAAGAACCATTTGTACGTAAAAGTACAAACAGTTAGTATTGTGCTATATATGATCTTTCTCTCTCTCTCTTGTTCGAGTGTACCTTTGAGAGTCTTGACTGCAACGGGAGCACTGTTGGGATGGCCTCCTTCCCTGTAGATTCCCTTGTACACATTGCCGAAGTACCCTGGAATGATTTCATCTCTTTTTCCTGACTCTATGTACATTTCGAAACAAAAAATGAGTTGCGAGGAGCATGACTAAAGTGTGAATTAGCATTGTAAACTGTATGCGTGGGGAACTCCCCTCTCTACGTCCTCCAACCCCTCGTTCGTCTTCTCTTATCTCTCCTCTCTTTGATCTACTCCCTCCTTTGATTGCCCATCAACTCGATTGAGTGTACACTTCGGAACTGTTCACTCTTCCCTCACTCCAGAAATTATCGGCAATAAACTGGGGTAAAATTCATGTGGTTTAAGAAGAGGAAGCCGACGTTTCAAGAGTGCCCCACAAAATTCGAACTCTCCGAACTCAAGGATGTGCGTCAAGAGGAATTCTTAGAGAGATTTTCGTCTATTCACGGGATTATAGGATGCAGCCTGCCCATTCATATTCACTCTAATTCATGCTAACCTCTCAGCAGCGGATAAGTTGTACAAACAAACTGAAACAAACAATCGGATCGAGGGAGGGAGGGAGGGGATGTGGTGTGGATTGCAAATGGAATAAGGAAGAAGCGAAGACGTGACACGTTGTGATTCATCGCTAAGAAGTCGTTCAAATAGAAAGAGACTGAACCAGAGTGGGGAGAGACACCGGGAGAAGCGTGAATGGAGAATGAGAGTATTCCCCTCCACATCAAGTAATCTATCGTGGTATGTGGATAGCAATCGGTTACAGGATATGGAGAGTGATAGCACTCAAAGAGACGCCTCGATAAGTAGTCGCACAATTTCTGCACAATAAATGCGCAAATGTGAATATGATAATGGGTGTATCAGATGGCAAGTGCTCAAATCAGAAGAAAGTGAGTGTTTGAGAAGAGAGAAGAAGAGAACTCGTTCCATAGGGAAGAGGATACCCACGAGAGACAAGGAACGAATCAGAGAGGGGACTGACCCTTGCCGATGAGATGGTCGATGGAGACGGAATGGGAAGGGAGGAGCATCGACTGCACATTCCTCCTCAGTTGGGGAGGCAGTTGACGGAGCAGATGAAGGTCGCCCCTTTCTCCCAGTCGGGGATACGTTGAAGTAGATACTCAAAGATACAACATTATGCACTATTTTCATACAATCACCCTCAGTTTTCTCCATTTTCGTTTTTCTTGGCTAAATTAATGAAGAAGAAATTTGTGAATTCAATTGATAATCGTAGGGAGTAGATACCCCTTTGAAAGGAGGAGACGGTGGATGAGTGAGTGGGGAGAGAGTCCGATTCATCCTCAGAGGAACTGGTAGTGGATGACCAGAGGGGATTGAGGTAGATGCAGCCAGAATGACGCATCGAAGGAAGAAGAGGAAGGGGAGGGGGAGGTTGTAGAATGGAGACGAGTGGCAGATGAATCTAGCCAACTCAATCGAGGAGAGAAGAAGAAGCAGAAGACTAGGACAAATAGTTAGGAGGAGAAGGAGAGAGAGGGAGGGTTGATAGGAGAGGGAGACGGTCCACGGCGAATCAACGATAGATTCACGATGATCCGAAGTTCCGGAATGGAGTTGATCGAAGGGGCGGAGGAGGGAGGAGGAGAGAGGGAAGGATGGGAGGAGAGGGGCGGAGGTGGTGGGAGGAGAGGGGAGGTGGTGGATCAAGAAGATCTCGATTCGATGTCTCGGAAGAAGGATCCGATTACCCTCTCATAGCATGTTGAGACCGTTCAGTGAACTTCATATTTTGATATTCTAAAGTCTTTTCATTTTTAAACACGCCACAATATTGTATTCTCCAGTTTAAAATTTGGATGCTAAATATTATTTTGTAATCAAGTGGGAGGTGGAGTGAAGCAGTGGATGATCCTTCTCTCATCTCTCCTTCTATTGCACGGGAGAACACGCAGTGAGTGAGAAGAGAGGAGCTCACTTTACTCAAAAGATTCCAGAAAGAGACGACGAGTGTTGTTCCTTCATGTTTTCAGGGAATTGCTGACAGTTAATGGAATCTTTCCCTTCCTTGGAGGGTTCGATCTTCCTTCTCTTCCTTGTCTCAACTTGTTTCCAATTGGGTAAACTTACAGGTATGATTGAGTGATGGAAGGGAGGAGGAGAGGGAGGGAATCGAGAGAGGAGTCAATGATCGGAAGGCGCATCCCAATTGGATGAGCACGAAGATCAGAGCGATCGAGAGGATTATCAACTGAAAGAGATCAAAGATCACGAGAGAAAAGCGTGAGAGAGATCGAATTACAAAGAAGGGATCGACCCGCGGATCACAAATCGTCCCATCGGATTAAGATGGACCAAATATTTCCGATGCTACTGAGGAGATAGGGGTCAATTGTGCAGGGCACTTCAAATACGTATCGTCGAAACACTGTCTACGTATACAAATTTCAAATATGGTCAATTCGTTAGGAGGCCATGTCACGAACACAAATTAAAGAAGATGATGACATACGAAGAAGAGAGCGACCAGGAAGGAGGGACTGGAGAGAGTGAAGTCATCCAGTGCCTTTCCATCCACTGCCACGGACTGAAAGGAGTATGGAGGAAGGGAATACTCAATCCCGTCTCTGGTCCAAGTCCCTCCCTGCAGGATACCCACTAGTAATTCCACAGTCATCACTCTGGGAGCGAGACTTTCTCAGTGGGAAGAAAAAGGAATTCCAAATGGGCCTCCTGTAGGATCCAAGTGGAATCTGTTCCCAGAGATATCTACTCTCCTAGTCGTAGCATTCAAGATGTGGCTTCATTCTACCTTCGAGGATCGTCGAATCAGGTACGGTACAGTGATACTGACCTGAGTGATTGAGTGGATCAATTTATCATTCATTCTTCGTAGATTCTCGAGTCTTCATTCTATCTGAATTGTGATCATTCCATTCGAATTGGAAGGGAAGAGCAAATTATAATAGTAGATCAAGTGCCTCTCAATGAAGGAAACGAAACGAGAAAAGAGCAAAATAGATCAAAAGCGATAAGAGAGAGGATGTGAACTGAAGAACCTCCATGAGATGGGAGAGAGAGAGGAGGAGATTATGACCAATCAAGGATCATCAATTGCTATCAATCAGTGATCCATGAGAATTCCTGCACAGGTGTTCGGATCAGGGACCAAAAGAGAGAGGCGCTGCAATCAAAGGGTGCTAGATGGGGGAAGTACCAATTGGAGTAAGTACCATAGGAGTCAAAAGAGATGCCGACTTGGTAGATCACTTTCGCCCCGAGGGAAGGCTTGATCAAACGAGAGGGGCAGAGAGTGAATGGACGGGTTGAGGGAAAGGGAGAGGGGGTGAGGGGGGAGAGAGAGGGAGAGGGCAGCGAAAGCTAGCCATCCATCCTAGCCATATCCAGTAGAGAAAGGCAGGGAGAGATCAAGGGATAGAGACACCACCAACTCTCTCCTCCTCTCTAATCGACAGGCCATTCTATTGTACTTCCAATGAACATTGTACTGGATACAATTCAATCCAGTACGAGGAGAAGGGAAAGTTACCTACCGGAAGAATCCTTCTTACTGTATTCACAGGGAGTGTCTATTCAGTACTACCGTAACCGGGGAAGAATGCCCCCTACCGCAACCCCATCGTTACTTCCGGAGTGTTCTTTCCCGACTGAACGGGAGGGGCAGGTGTGGACATTGAGAGTGGCATGGAGAAAGACAGATTCAACTCACCCGGATATAAATGGAGGGACTGGAGATCCGTGTAGAGAAAGAGTACAAAGAGGTGCAAACAGAGACAGTTGAGGGGACGGGAATGATATAGGAACATGTTGAACGGAAGGACTAATCAAGACTGAGGAAGGGCAGGGGAAGGGGGGGGGGAGTCAAGAGGAGCGTAACCACTTATACCCTTTATTAGGCAGTCGACAGAGCATGAAAGAGCCATCTCTTTATTACTTGTATCTTATTCCATGAATATATCGAGATTATAGTGATCGCTACTCACAATCAGACAAGAGGAGGAGTCACGAGCAATCATAC
>BTRK01000004.1:27099412-27203412 GCA_036245805.1 Pristionchus mayeri | reverse complement strand
GTCGAAGGGTATTCCAGTCCCTCCGTACACCATGAACGACCCATTCCCACTCGAGTGACCTGCAAAGATTCAGTCCCCAATGATACCACCCACGAGATATTGATGCAGTACTGACACGCGAAGGATGCGAGAGTGTTCGGGAAATCTTGAGGAATATTGCAGCAGGTCCAGGTGTGAGAGACCAGATTGAATTTCCACAGCTGCTCGAGGGATAATTGAATGCATGACAAATGAGTACAATGCATACCTCTCTCAGGATCGTATTATCTGGATTGTCAGTGAATCCTCCGATGACGTAGAGGAAGTCATTATCAACGAAGGTCCGATGGCCGCTGCGTGGTCGGGGCACTCCTAAAACAAAACAGTTCCACTTCATATGGTACTCTCTCACTGCACCTGCATCGTTTGCAGTGGGCTGGATCACATTGAATTTGTAGAGTGTCGAGATCTGAAGGCACATTCGTACATCGATTCCAGCACCGGGTTTCCCATTATGTATAAACACAAAATGCACTTTCCAGTACAAAATATGGCGTCAATTATTTTCGATTCGTAGACTTTAGTTTCATGAATTCACAAAATTAATATGCTTACGGTTCCGGGAGAGACTGCTGATGTCGATTCAGCCATGACCCAGCCTGATGATGCTACAAATTCCATATAATACAAAACAAAAATTAAGAAATAACACATTATAACTAACAATACTCAAGTAAAAAATACTTCGCTCAAAACAACAACAAGACCGGATAATTTTAAACGGGTCCGGTAAAAAGACATATTGGTTGGGAAATTGCTTCTTGCGGGAATACAAAAATATTTATTGATCCAAAGTTTATTTTTATATTCTTTATATTCTTTTTAAAAATACATTAATTTATTTACAACAAAATTCCCAAAAAAATATGCAAATTCTTAGGGGTAGAAAGAGGGCAATAAATTGAGACCTTGTTAAGTCTGATTTCTGGTAGCATTTTATTTATTTTATTCGAACTTCCATGCTGCATGCAACACTTATTTGTATAAAAAAATGGATAGAAAGTGCTTTCAGCAATAAATATAAACGATAAAATTTTGAATTCCCTCGAAATTAAACACACACGGCATGATTTTTCCCGACGACTTTTTAAAACATGTCCCCGGGGCCGGAAAATTTACACGACTATTTTCCGGATACGCCGTACAAGTCATTCCCTGAGTACTGTAGTTTTCTGCTTGAAATTGCCTGATTTCTGTACGATTTCGCTTGTAAGTTCCTGATTTCGGTATGTCGTTCAAAATGATTAGTTAGCTATACGGTTTTCGATCACTGATTACTATAGTTATTGATTTTTCTCTATTCATTGATTTTTTTTTTGATTTGTTAAATTCTTATATGATATTCTTATACTATTTTCACTAAACGATTATTATTTTGCGTTTTTGATTGATACATTTAATTTTAATCGTGAGGAACGTGTGATATGTGAAACTATTAAAAAATAGCCTATTGAAGACGAAGGAGTGAGTCTTTAATTGTTTTGCTACGGTTTTCGATCACTGATTACTATAGTTATTGATTTTTCTCTATTCATTGATTTTTTTTTGATTTGTTAAATTCTTATATGATATTCTTATACTATTTTCACTAAACGATTATTATTTTGCGTTTTTGATTGATACATTTAATTTTAATCGTGAGGAACGTGTGATATGTGAAACTATTAAAAAATAGCCTATTGAAGACGAAGGAGTGAGTCTTTAATTGTTTTGCTATTGTAAACACAAGTGATCGCTAAATTTAAGATCTTTAAAAGAATGAAAAATGATTAAAAGGAAATGTGTTTTTACTGGTTTTATCGAGGGACCAATGGAAGACTCCGCCCCAAAATGTTCCCCGCGGGAACATCCCCTCTTAACAGAGTGTCGGGAAAAATCATGCCGTGAACACACCTTTCGTTTTCCTTTTTCCTGGTTCATCGGGTTGAAATTTACGGCTACGTTGATTTCTGCCAAAATTTTTCACATGCACGTGCTCGTCAACTTTGACGTCAAAGTGATTTATCAATTAGTCGCTTCAGTTCCACATAATTGTTTTGATTGGCTGGAATGCTCACAGTCATATGAATCATAATTTCAGCATGACGACTTGATTATGCTCGCTTACACATACAGAGCAGTATGTGAATTAAATGAACTCAGTGTGGACGATATCGTGACAGATTACGCTTATCTCTCGGACGAGAATTTCCTGCTCGTGGCACTTCTCACCTCTAAAGGTTCATTCCTCTTTCTTCTTTCAATTAATCAACATGTTATTTCAGGCAATGTTCAAATCGTTTACGAGGTCGGATGTGATCGACCACGAAAGAGGCTCGTTAGTATTCCATCCATATGGGGTCGTCCCATCGATCCGGTGAATTTACCCTTGTATTATCTAACTGTCAATAATCCATGCAGGTAGCACTATGCATAGGTCCCGAGGCTGCTTTTCTAGCTCTAGCCCTAAGCGATGGAGATATCCTAGTCGTTCCCATGAAGCTTCTATTGGTTAGCAATTCACATTTTAAGAGTGAAACCAATGGAGAGTTTGTTTAGAGTAGTTTACCTTTCTCAGGATGTAGCATGGGGAGCGACAAATCTGTTGGTCGAGTCGTCTTCGGTTCTTGTGCCCGTCTGTTCCTCAGCCAATCTTGTTCTGCGTACCCCTACTTCCATCCTCTCTTTCGTATCCAGGACCTGCCCCACTCCGATCCTTGTCTATTCGAACAAGGTAAGTCGAATAGCTCGTTCATCTCGAGTGTACCTTCTTTACAGGCTGGACAAGTGCTCATCGTCGATTTACTCACGAGGAAGTTGACGATTGAGGTGCAGGCTCCTGAAAGTGTCCACAAGATCGACGTATTCCAATCCACTTACGGAGTCGATTTGTTGGTGAGTCTGTAGTAATGATCATCGCCGTAATTATGGATGAATCGTAGGTGACGAGTTTCACGGGTGCTCAATGGGTAGTTCCCCTCGAGAATGGAGAAAGAGGACTGAGGGAGACTCTGGGAGTGCTTATTCCATCCGATCTAAAGGCACTTGAACCAGCTTCAGCCGTCGTTGTGAGTTTATTGAATACACACTTGTCGTTATCTCGGACAACTCTATATCAATAACTATCAATTCTCGCGGTGGATCTGAATACATTGTTGATGTGATTTACAGTCGCGATGTGGAGAGTTCGTGACTCGTTTAAACACTGAGACGAACGACTTGGATCTCTTCTCTAGCACGAGAGCACTCATCAATCAACGAGCAGCTTTTGATGAACAATCATTTGGAAAACTAGTGGTATGTTTTTTGTGAACAATATGCTGATAACGTGAATAAGGAAAGGAACATATTCAGAGTTGAATAGTATTACTCTCAGGTTCCACCCGGACGATGTCTGTCTCTGTATCAGGCAATACTCTCTTCTGTCTTACTAACAACAATCGAGTTTCATATAAGCTCAGATTCGGACTCCCTTTCAACTCACTGAATGGGGTATGTGCATCAATTAATTACGTTTCTCTAGAGTGATAATTAACTGATTATATGTATTGGTAGATGAATTCCTCTCAGGAGGGGTCGTCGTGGGTGGGAGTGAGCACGGAAGCCATGACAGAGTGGCCGAGTCTGGGAATGATCCCCTTGAGAGATGGAAGTGCATTCATGCCAGAAGCACTCATTATCAATGAGAGAGGAATAGTGAGGATCACTCCCGATAATGGAAGGTCAGTCTGTCTATTGAGGCCACGAATCAATTCATCTAGGATTAACAGCAGTCGGAAATATGGGCAGAGGGGTCATTTCTCGTGTGTTTATCCATCGCAGGGAGAGAGGGAAGGGGGAAGGGATTCTATAGTTACTAGTCCCTTGGGAAGTAAGATGAGAGCGGAATAGCACTCCCATTTCCACAGATTTCCAGTATGTTTCCACTGAGCTCTTAATCAATTTCTGACTGTTATCAAATCTGATTTTTTACAGTGATACAGTGGGGTGGTTGGCAGAGAGCATCCTCTACTCGGACTTCCCTACACCAGGAACACTAAAGTTTGTTCACTATTTTTACTTCAGAAATTCGTTGAATTCTCAATTTTTAATTGGAACCACTGATTACTCTTTTAATAAAGGGAAGCGGGGGAGCACTTGAGTGCGGGTTCCTCTCACGCTTTCATCAATCGAGTCCTCAATCTGCTCCTCGATCGATTCTCGAAGGCCAAACAGACTTATGTAGCAGGACAACTCACAAAGATTGTCACCATCGCCAAGAATCAAGACGTCAGCCCCTTTTTACTTTTCTTCCTTGTTAATGTCCTAGTTTTCATCCCTTTTACATGATTTTTATTTCAGATGAGTTTCGACGATCTCGTGGCTCTAATGGAGAAATTCAAGCTGGATCATCTACTACTACCTCAGGTATTTCCATTTTCCCCGATTTTTATCGATTTCTAATTTTATATTGAGGATGTCCATCTAAACAAATGCCGAATGATCCTTTAGATGATGGCTCGAGTGGAGTCGAATGGTCGTGATGGATGCAGGAAGAGAGTGCTCCCCCTTGTGGTGAGGAGTGTAGAGAGCAAATGGAAGACGCCCCTAGAAGCAGACTGCATTCTCAGGTGACGAAGAAGAGACTCTCAGCTTACATTTGGTTCACATCGTTCCTTGCTTAGTCTTTTTTCTGTTCAATGTATACTAAAATATTCTGCAAGATCATTGCAATGAATGGGATGAATATGAGATGCGTTACAGTCCTTTTCTCTGTCGTCAACCCGATCTGAAGGAAGGTCTTTCCTCTCTTCTCTCTTCATCTCTCTGGCGCAGTGCTGCTCTTCTCCTCCCCAGAGAGCATTCTCACTCCCGTCTGTTTTTATTATTTTGTTCTCATTCACCTTTTCTTCCATTACATTGATTTTTTTACGAGCTGCTTTACCTACTGCCAATCTTATTTCAATTTTATCAATTTTTCATAAATGTTTCGATTGTAGAAGTGGTGCTGTCATTCCTCATCGCGAAGGGGCCGACTCTGTGGAAGGACAGCGATGGAAGCACCAGATCACTCGTACGCAGTGGTGGGCTAGGAAATATGACAAAAAAAAATTTCCGAACCCTCCGGGTTTGATTTACCGAACCCTCCGTGTGGGAAACTCAAAAAAATTTTTCCCTCGCTTCGCTCGGGTTTTTCTAGTCTTTTCCCATTGTCAGTTCATACCCAATATTTTTATCCTAATTTTGTGCATAATTTTGTTACATTTATCACGTGTATCACGAGTCAGTGGAGGAAAATTTATCTCTTCAGGAACAATTTGCAAAAATTTTGCAAGTTTTTGTCCTTATATATGGTAACTGAATATCCTTGAGAAAAGATTTCGAAAAATATAGGTCATTGGTCCCAGAGCCGGCTTTTAGGAAATTATCGGTTTTGAAGCTGCCTATATTGTATCATAGCTCTCAGAAGAGCTAGAGAGATGGAATTAGTCTCAAAATGTGCGGAAAATTATTTCAAGCAACTTTTATGTTTTGATCAAAATCATAGGACTGAAACTGAAAACAAGCAGGTCGAAAAACCGATTTCCATTGTAAATATTAATTAATGCTATTTTTGCGATATACGAATTGTCCGAATTTTATTACAAAATATGAAAGATTATCTCCTTATGTGCATGAGAAAAATATAAAAAGGGGCACTTTGAGGCGGTGAAATTTGATAGGTCGCTCTGAAAACCGCGAAAATCTATTTTATGAAATGTTCATTTATTCATTGTTCTCAGAACTTTAGTATCTAGCTTCGCAATTATAACAAAAGTTGTGAACATACGTTACTATGTGTGTTAGAAACGTTTTCATACACATATGGAGTTTATCTTTCTCATTTTTCAATGAAATTAGGACAATTCATATATCGCAAATACTCTTCAAACCTCTCTCACATAACTACAGTATCCTCACGGTGTGCCAAACATGTTTCAAGAGCCTTCTATCTGATAAAAACGACGGTATGCATCCGGAAATGGTAAACGAGAACATAACATTCGCACCTATCTATAATTTATCCAATTACTCTATTTCTTACAGTAATCATTTTCATTGGAGGCTAAAAACCATGATAAAAGTCCACAAATAAACTCGCCCGCATTATTCAAGTCGTTTTACGCAGTACGCAGTGACAAATCATTCATAAATAATTAAATATCTGAAATATCATCTCTAGAAATTGAATGCGAAATAATGCCAGTTTACGATTGATCGAAACAAATTTTCAGGTCGAATTTTCATGTTGATCCACTCCAAATATATTAACTGTGAACCCCCCGTTTTTTCTAGCTCGTCGAGACGAATCGATCAAAAAAAATTGTTAAAAATTGTTAAAAATGGAGGGTAGAACGGACGACTATGACACGACTATGACGCCCTGTTGTGAGCATGCCGATGTCATAGCCTCGTCATAGACGACCTAAAATCGTTCATACTCAACTAAAAATTTCCTTTTTTATCGCATTTTGTAGCTCATACAATGCAAAATCATTCGGTAGGTTCGGCTCTGCGCAATGTAAAACGATTGACGTAGGATATACGCTTCAAAACATATCAAGCTGGAAATAAAGCCAGTTCCCGTTTAGCTGGACTGCCACTGCCTGAAATGACGGTTCCAAGTTTTGGAATTTTATTATTTATATAATTCCGTTTCTCATACGCTTCTCATTCGTTGTGCAGAGTCGCTTTCGTTATACATTCAACAGTTGACCTGCAACTTACACGAAAACACAAAAAAATATCCACTTCACGATTAACTTTAATACCGTATTCCAAAGGCTTCCTCGTTATCTCTATTTCTTCGTGCATTCTTTCGTTCTCTTTCATAATTATGCTTTCATAATTGATTTGCGATAATTTAACAACGATCTTTTATTGTGGAAATAAGCATTTATGCCGTACAAACGTTAACACACCGGGCGAATATTCACAATTAACATTCAAACGGATATTTACAACAAATTACGTTCCTAATTAATAATTACTCGCTCGCTCCGCTCGCTCGTTAGGCTCCGCTCGCTTCGCTCGCGACCTGAAAAATTTAATTTTGCGAACCCCCCGGAGCATATCACGCCCCTCACGAGAGAATCGATCTGATCTTAGGAAAGGGGGCATTTTTGGCTATCGGGTTTTCGATGGTTTTGAGCTTCCCTAGGCTCAACTAAGACCCCCCTAACCGGAATAGTTCATACAACCATTCCTCTTCGAGTTGCTGCATCGGTCGCTCACTCACCTCTTACTTTGCCGATCACTTAGAACACTTCGGAATTAAGTTAGAACGCTCATATCTGGTTTCCCCAGCTAAATTTCGATTCTTTACCGAGCAATATAGTTCATTAGGTCATGATTTAATTTTTGGTGGCACCACATTCAACGAGGTGTAATTTGAAAACCGGTCGAAAAATATCATAAATTTTTATGTCCTGGATGTAGTTTTCCGAGACGATTCGATTGAGGGGCTTATGTTCCCATATCTCGGGAGGTAAGTTAGTGTCGCATGCGCAAAACATTTTCAAATTATTTGAACTTATTTTTGATAGTGGGTTTTAATTAAATTTCCCATCATTCCGATCTGAAAGTGCTCAGTCGCACGGCTTTTCAAATAAGTTTCACTGAATTACTGGAATGTATAATCTTTTCACCCATTCATTCCGTGAAACTTATTTGAAAAGCCGTGCGTCTGAACACTTTCACATCGGAATGAGGAGAAATTTAATTAAAATCCACTGTCAAAAATAGGTTCAAATCATTTGAAAAAAATTTTCGCATGCGGAACTAACTTACCTCCCGAGATATGGGAGCATAAGCCGCTCAATCGAATCGTCTCGGAAAACTACATCCAGGACATAAAAATTTATGATATTTTTCGAGCGGTTTTCAAATTACACCTCGTTGAATGTGGTGCCACCAAAAATTAAATCATGACCTAATGAGTTATATTGCTCGATAGAGCATCGAAAGTTAGCAGGGGGAACCAGAAATGAGCGTTCTAACTTAATTCCGAAGTGTTCTAAGTGACCGGCAAAGAAAGAGATGAGTGAGCGACCGGTGCAGCAATTCGAAGAGGAATGGTTGTATGAACTATTCCGGTTAGGGGGGTCTTAGTTGAGTCTAGGGAAGCTCAAAACCATCGAAAACCCGATAGCCAAAAATGTCCCCTTTCCCAAGATCAGTCATTTTGAGTCGATTCTCTCGTGAGAAGCGTGATATTTACCGAACTTCCCCATGAAAGTCATATTTGAAGCCCACCACTGCTCGTACGCATCCCACTTATTGTTGCATACTCCAATCTAAAGATATTCATGTTTTCTCAAAGGGAAATTCTACTAAATACTTTGGTGGCTCTTGCAGATTCTTTGTCTCGTTTGGCCACTCAAGTGGGATCTACTCAACGCTGATGAGGTACATTAAAATTTTCTGATTGAATTTCAATAAGTCTGTTCCAAACTCTCAATGAACGGACTCTCTCTGTAGATCTCTTCCTTCCTCTCTCTCCTCACTCAATGGCTGGCTGATCTACTCAATGACGTCTCTGCCCTCTCCAAGTGTGCCAGAATCGGATCTATCAATATAGAAAGGTGTGTTGCGTATATGCTTCTGTATCTGTTCTTTATTTCCTGGTCATCTACTACTCCCTGCCCACCCTCGTTCTTCTTCAGATGCGATGTGCGTGCTCGTATTCTCTTCATCGTCGCTTCTCTCCTTGCCTTGTCTTCTCCCTCCTCCCACTCACTCAAATGCCCTCCCTCCAGTATGGCTACAGGTGAGAACGAGCTACCATTCATTTTAGTAATACTTTTGCACAAATCGACCTTGCTTCTGATCATATTGGTTTTGTATTTCTTTTTAAAAAGTGGACCTCTGGTATAAGACGACTGCCCCTGTAGGTCTCTCTTCCTCTTTGGTGTACGGGGTGGATCGATCACTGGTGCTGTGGGGAGATCTCTCATCAGTGCAGAGGAAGACGATAGAGGAAGGAGGAGTGAATGGAGTGGCGAGGAGATCTCTTCCCTCCACTCCCACTCACTCCATTGGAGGATCAATAGGCAAGATCGATGTCAGCAGTCTGGAGGTGAGGAAGAGGAGGGAGGTGGGAGGAGGGGAAGGGGGGGGGGGGTGATGCAATCATTCAGGTTCACTCCATCTCGGTGGGAGTGGAACACGTCCTTCTTCTCTCCTCCGATGGTCGACTCTTCTCGTGGGGGACGAATAAATACGGACAGTGTGGAGTTGGACACACACTCCCTCTTCAGTCACCTACAGTAAGTCATCACACGTACTATCAATTGTTACCAGAAAATTAGGGTCTCATTATTTTTATATTCATATCATTGTTTACAGTTATACTTATTAATTCCGTTCCTTTCGTCTAATGATATTGTTCAGCAAGTGGATGGCGACTGGTCATCCGTCCTCTCCCTCTGTGCGGGACAGTACCATAGTGCAGTGTTGATAGAGGAAGAGAGAGAAGAGGAGGGAGGAGAGGGACAGACTCTCTTCACATGGGGATGGGGGATGTATGGACAATTGGGACATGGAGAGGAAAAGGATCGGAATGGAAACAAGGAGACGCCCAAGAGAGTCAAGCTACTCCCGTAAGTGCATTCTCGTTCAATTTTTTGGCGTGATTGAAAAAAAATAGACTTCTTATTATTTGCAAGCATACTCTAAATCTTTTTTGTTTGGGTATTTCTGATCTTCGATACAATTGGTGGGTGTCAGATGCGTGGCCCGTTCGGTGCACTGTGGACGGGTGCACACTGCTCTGCTGTCGATGGAGGGAGAAGTGTGGGTGGTGGGAGGAGGAGCATACGGACAACTAGGAACTACTGATGATCGAATGAAGAGTTTCCATTGGATTAAGGTGAGATGAGGGGGAGGAAGGTAATAGTGAATGAGTGTCTTCAGATTGAACTGGGCGAAGGAGTGGGCAGAGTGCGACTGATGAGCACCAAGTTCTACCACAATCTCGTAGTGACGGAGGAGAATCGACTGTTCGAGTGAGTGGGCTGCCGAGGGATGAAGTGCAGGGTGAATTGTAGATGGGGGAAGAACCCGCAGGAATTGAAGATGAAGATGTTCGTGATGAGGAGACTGAGGAATGCGAAGGATGCCGAGAAGAGGGCAAGGGTAGACAATCACTCTCCTTCTTATTACCCATTTAGACTCTCACGCATTTCAGAGCGTTGTTGATTCCTTTTCAGCCAGCTCTGCCAACTTCAGTGCCGAAAGATTTCCTAGGAGTGAATGAGATAGAGCATGAGATGGGAGATAAGATTGTCGAAGTGTCCTCTGGTCTCTCCCATTGTGCAGCAGTCACTGAGAAGGGAGAATTGTTCACGTGGGGGAAGGTGAGAGAGAGAGAGATGGGAATGGAGTGGAGAGGAAGGAATGCTCATTCAGAATCTGGACTATCAATTGGGACTGGGACACAAAGTGGAGAGGAGTGACTCGACGAGAGTCAGCGAGCCAGAGGGAGTGGTCTGGAGTGGAGTGCATTGTGGTCAGTGAGGAGAGAGAGAGGGGGGAGCAGGATGGTGTCCGTAGGTGGTAACCACTCGATGGGAGTCTCATCCGATGGTCGTCTGTGGTCGTGGGGGAGGAACGACGCCAATCAATGCGCCGTCGTGCCCATCAAGGCGCCCTCCGGTGCAAGGAAGTTCTTCTTCCAGGCCAAAGTCAGCCATCACTCATTCTATCATTTGCATTCTTCAATTATTCGTCATCACATGTTTTCTCTTCATTCATCAAGCTATTCGGATAATGGTGTTCTTCTAGGAAGGAGCGAAGAAGTGCGTGCAACTGGCCGACGATTCCACCTTCGTTACCGTACCCACACTCGTGCCCACTCTCACTCTCCATCAATCACCTAGTGAGTTCCATTCTTTGTTGGGTGAATAATTATCGTTATTTACCATCACAACCCACAAAATCAAGTATGTTAAAATCTTCTAACAAATGTTGTAAGTATCTAGGAATAACTGTGACTGATCATTCATTTTGAGTAGTTCTTGTGTCCAAAACACAATCGCTTAAAAGATAGAAACGCGATTTGTGTATGCATCCTTTTGAAGTGTAATCTCTTGCAGAGGATACAGACCGATCGGGAGTGATGGATGCGTTGATCTCCCTGGATGTCTCCTCCTGTCTCTCCTCCTCTCGCTTCCTCTCCTCCCTCCCTTCCACTGCCTCTCCCTCCCTCGCCACTCTCCATCTCATGGCAGGAGAGATGCTACAAGCAATCAACTGTCTCTCTGCAACAGAAGGGCAAATCGAGGTGACTGCATGCACAATACTTCTTCAAAAAATATAGTGCATTGAATTAGAGTGACTGATGTTGCTCTCAGACTCCGTCAGCCCTTATCTCCCTCATCTGGGAGATGGTATCTAATCACGAGGATTGTCACACTCGGACCATCCTCACTGCTGCCTTCTCTCTTCTTCCGAGAACTCCCTCGACGGTGAGGAGCGAATGGCCACTCATAACTTGCCAGTACTCTGCAGGTGTCTAATCGTCAAGTGCGTGCTCTGTGGCCAGGGGTCTGGGACGAGGAGGGGACTCAGAGAGGATTGGGAGTCGAAGAGAGAGTCGCCATGATGGGAGTGTGGAATCCCGCCAGATCCACTCCCAACTACGTACTGGTATGCATCCATCCTCTCTATCCTTTATAGTTGCGGATGGCCGGAAGTGGATATCGACAATGACTATAGTTACACTAAATGTCGTAATGTGCAGATTCCCTCCTCGACTCTTCCTCCCTCTTCCTCTTCCTCCTCCACTACTCCATCGACAGTTCCTTCTGGAGGAGTGTCCTCCTCCCCTTCTCTCCCTCGTTCTCGACTCTTCCCCACTTGTCTCCATGTAGTTCCTCTCTCTTCCTCATCCTCCTCTACTCCTTCTTCCTCCCTCCCTTCTGCCCTTCCCGGTACCGTACCCCAGCACTGTCCAGTCTGCATCGAAGAATGGAAACAACTGTTGGCAGATACACTTAGCTAGCCAGTGTGTGTGCACCTTGCTGTATCTGCATATGGTATAATATACATACACCTCTAGGTGAATATTTTAGAATTATCTAATTCGCATTTTTCTAATAGCTTCACACTCAATCTCATGTTTTTACCTTCTATCCGATAGCGTGTGCTTTAACCATGATAATATCGCGAATCTCAATCAATCGATCACAATTCTAGTCCAAATTCTCGCCATAGTCATTGAGTTTTCCAGTATGTGCGCCTATTTTGCGTGTCTATAGGCTAGTTATATCGAAAAATATCTATTTATTGTCGCCTTTCATTGTAAAAGGGAGTTCAACCATGCAAATCGATTGCTCATATTCTGATTCTGTTACCAGTGTTTCTTTCGGCCAATCCCGTTTAATCCGTGCCTTATACTGTTCGTGCTCACATGCAATAAATGTTTGATTTCACTGTAGTGCGTTTGGATGGTGAAACAGATTCGTCGATGGACGATGCTCGTTCGAGTGTATCTTAATTGGGAGATTGACTACTGTAATTTGTTGATCCTCCTCTTCGTCTTCCTCTATCCCACCCTTTTATCGTGTGCTATCAATTCAGATAAGGATGGGAGGAGATCACCAGGAGTGAAGTTCAATCTCCCATCATCCATTCTCCCGGCCCCTCTCTTTCTTTCTCGCTTTCACTCTCTCTCTCCTCATCTTCTTTTATCGATCGATCAAGAAGAATTCTTTACGAGTATGAGTAGTGTCACTCATCCATCGTATTTTCTCCTTCTCTTTCAATCTCCATCTTCACTGATTATCACCTTTCCTCCTCCCTAATTGTCCGCTTTCCCGTTCTTCCCCGTCGTTTTCCCTCTGATTTGCTTCCCCTCCTCCTCCCTCCCTCCCTCCCTCTCTCTCGCTCTGCTTCCATTCACCATCTTCCCCTCTCTAGTAATCATGGAACGAGAAGGGACACTTCTCCCTCTCTCCCTCTTTTTCTACACTGAGTTATGCAGCCTCCTCCCCTCCCCTCTCCCCACTCCCGACCTCTTCCCTTCTCTTACTCTGTCCAGTTAAACACTTCACGGGCGCATTCATTTCATGCGAACACATTGAAATCATTGTAGATTTATACTCTCGTCATTTCTGTTATTTTCCTGCGGTTCTAATGCTTCCGAAAGTGGTGAAATCCATAGTTCCACTGCTGTCACGAGTAGTGAATGCTCCTTCTCCCGTCGCGTGATCGGTCTGAGAAGGAGAATACTCTTCACTCTTCCCTCGATCGAGTCACGGACTATCTCACTATCTTGTATTCATCCGAGTCGTCTAATGACTTCCTTCCTCTATCTTTCCCATCTCAGTCCATTCAAAAATTGCCAGCATTCTTCGATTCCTTCACTGGGGAATCTCGCAGCTTCCTCTCACCTCCTCCCCCTCCTTCCTCTTCTGCTCCATGCTCACCATGGCCATTTCCTTGTTATTTGTTTAGTCTCTCCACATGGAGCATGCCCCCCCCCCTCCCCCATCCCCCCTCCCTCCTAGTCAACACTCCCGATTTATTACGCATAATCGACTCCTTCCTCAATCCAATTGATTCGGTCTGAGAGCAACGCTAATATTCTTTATTTAATACATTTTTTGTAAGGGGGCAAGAGATCACCAATTTCACTTTTAATCGCTGTTATCAATTCAATAGATTTATAAAACTACTCAACTACTTCGCGAAAATCAACCCCAATATTAGATTTTCATTATCTTTTTTCTATTGTTCATTTTCTGTCTTCCTTTGTTTTTCTCTCCGTTCCTCTCGATATCTCGAGTGAATCCCTAAGATGTGAATCAGGAGATTCCCTCCTCTTCCTTCTCTTCCATTCCTTCCCCGTTCCTCTCCTTCTATCTGCATAACTTACTCAATCGTTTCCTAGTCTTTCCCTCCTCTCGTCATCCTCATCCTTCCTCTCTCATTGATCTTGTTTCAGTGCCCTCCATCAGAATGGAGGAATCGTCGGACGTGGAGAAGGGAGGGACGCCCCTCTCAGTCTTCCCTTCCTCCTCGTCCACTTCCACCTCGAATAGGGAGAGAGAGGCGATGGAGAGGGAAGGTCTATTGGAGGAGTGTCTGCCTATGGAGGAGAAGGAGAGGGAAGAGATTAGTGACACCGAGATGACCAGTCCCATGCGCACTCTCAATGTGAGTACCGTGCCATAGAAGGGGGGGGGGTTATCGATTGATGGGGAGAGTAGATGGTTGTGGTTGCAGGATGTTTTGATGGAGGCAGAAACGATCTTCTCTGGTGATGGAGGAGGAGGAGAGTGGAGAGAAGCGAGGAAGGACGAAGACGTACTCATGGATGAAGTCGATCTGGAGTATAGGTGAGGAGGGGGGAGGGAGAGAGAGAGGGAAGGGAGACGGATTTCAGTCCGACGAAGAAGAGCGACCACCACCCTATCGAGATCGTCGTGCGGCACAACAAGGTCAGAAGGGGGGAGGTCTGAGAAGGATGAAGGAGATACGGAAAAATGTCTCAGCCCATGCAGTACTTGCATGGAATAACTCAATAAATAAGGTGGTGTCAACGAATCGAGACGATTCGGACTCAGATGATGATAGAAGAGATGGAAGAAGATGGAGAAGAAAAGATGAGAAGGACGACGAACAGAGAGGTACCACTCTTTATGGCGGATTATTTAGGGGGATTCTTTTTTTAGAGGATCGTCAAAATTGATATGATGGTGTGGAGTGAGGGCTAAGTAATTGCAGTGGTTGATCCGTCGTCGACTCGAATGAATGGAGTGGGGAAGAGGGAGATTCCATTCAGGAAGGGACACAGAAGGGCATGGAGTATGCCCAATGGAAAGGGAGTACACAGTCACATCGACGTACTGCAGGATACGGTCAGAGATTGGAGTGATTCTCATCCCAAATAGGGATGAGGAGAAGGAATGAATATGCAACACGGGAATAAAAAGGGGTAGATACTGCTACGTGCTCAGCATCTTTGCATCTTTGCTCGGTAATACACACAGGAATAGTCTGAGAATATCTATTCATTCGTGTTCGTGATTGATTGTTATTTCAGAAGGAAGGAACTCATCGAAAGCGAGTAGTGAAGTACCGACTGCATCCCCACAAGAGGAGAGAGGGAGGAGGGAAAGAAGATGGAGGACACAAAGTCACCTTCCAGGTTAGTACTCCATCACTCTCTTCATTAGGGTTTTCATTTCGAATGTTGATTAAATATATATTTTCGTTCCAAGGGAGTGACAAACATTGGATGATTTTAATGATGAACAATGTGTATCTTGAGGAGATGGGCGAGATCGACGACGAGAATGAATTAGAGATCGAAATCAACGAGGAGGAGATCGTCTATCCAGCTGATGAGGGAGGAAAGGGAAAGAGGACCATCGTCAAAAGGGTCAGTCACTCTCAGAGGGAGGGGTATTGAGCATACCATGCATGTTTTAGGCAATAAGTATATTCTTTATTTACTTAATTATTATAATTTATTTCCTTTTCATCGGATTTTGATGAAAAGGATCCGCTTGATCCCTAAGAACGAACTCTTTCTTTTCAGTTCTGGGAGGCTCGATGGAAGGCTCAGAACTTCGAATATTTGCCCGAGTGGCTGCAAGATAACGAGTATCTCAGAACAGGTCAGCATTCAATACTCATACTCTGATAATCGAGTTGGTGCAACGTCGATTGGAAGATGTGTGTTATGTTGAGAGTAGGAGAATGGTAAGTAGTGGTAGTTCCCTGCAGGTCATCGTCCCCCTCTTCCTTCCTTCGGATCGTGCTTCAAGAGCATCTTCGCCCTCCACACCGAGACTGGTAACATATGGACACACATGTATGGTCAGTTTTCTTTTTCTCTCTCTCTCTTCTCTCTTCTCTCTCTGGAAGTAGTTGATGAAGGCGGAAATGTATGAGAGAGATCGATAACGAGTTGCTAATTTTCCCACATTCTGGAGAGCATTTCGAACGACGAGATTGTGTGGAGGAGAATAAGTGAATTGAGTGAACACGAGGTGTAAACAGGCATGAGCATTGAGAAGCGTTGATGGATGATGTGTCTGTCTCATAACCTCCCCCCCCCCTCTTTCCCTCTCTCCCTTCTCAGTGATCTCCATTCCATGGATGGGAGTAGACTACGACTAGTCCCCTCGTAGTCACTTTCGATAGGTTGACTCCTCTTTTCTCAGGTTGTGTCCTCTTCGTGGGAGTTGCTCTGTGGTTCCTCCTCCGTCCCGCCCTTCTCGTTCCCTGGCAAGAGAAACTCGTATTCTCTGCCTTCTTCTTGGGTTAGTCTCCATTCGATGAGAATGACGATCACTCCTCCATAGTTGATCTTTGATCTCTTTCTCTCAGGCGCCGTTTGTTGTCTGGGTCTTTCCTTCACCTTCCACACTGTGCAATGCCACTCCCAACAGATGGGAAGCCTCTTTAGCAAGTGAGTCCATCTTAATCGCGTAGAATCTGCGCGGAAAAGTTCACTTCCGTATGAATCGGGTATCAGAGATCCTAATTCGAGTATTGAGATTGGATTACACTGGTATTTCCCTCCTCATCATGGGTTCATTCGTCCCCTGGATCCATTATGGCTTCTACTGTAGACCAGCTTTCCAAGTTAGTTTGAGCTACATTCCATTCTTTTCACTCTCACGATGTAACTGTTGTATCATTGAATGGCGTTTACTTACAAGCCTGTCAAGAATATGAATTTATAAAATAATTCAGATAGTGTACATCAGTATGATCGTCATTCTGGGCACGTCTGCCATGATCGTCTCACTGTGGGATAAATTTGCAGAACCTAAATTTAGGTGAGTTGGGAGAATGGCGAGGGGTTTCATCCAAAAGGAGTTAAATTCTTGATGGATGGATTTGTTATTCGTGCTCGAACATCTAGCACTGGGTAGGAGGTTTGGGTAGGATCTTGTGCACTAATATCCTTAAAAATATCAAGTTAGGCTGCTACTCGTTCGAGAAAAAAAACATTTTTTTGTGAAAAAACATGGGAGAATGCCGTTGGTGTGCAAGTGTCCGAAGCATGCCCCTTCCTCCTGACATTCGTGATTTCAGACCAGTGCGTGCAGGAGTCTTCGTTGCAATGGGTCTCTCCTCCATCGTACCCGCCTTCCATCTACTCATTGTCGATGGATTCCATTGGATGGTCAGTTACTCGTCTCGAGGGGAAAAGGGAAGGGTACTGTAGATGGAGAACTCGTCTCTTGGCTGGCTTCTTCTCATGGGAGCTCTCTATCTCACGGGAGCGACAGTCTATGCCACTCGGATACCAGAGAGATGCTTCCCTGGAAAGTGCGATCTGTGGGTGAGTGAGAGAGAAACACCCATTACGGAGAGAACTATTTGTTAGTTTTTATATGCCATGGAATAGTTATCGGGGATCACATCTCTATTAGATTCTCTATATACTGGCAGTTATTTGATATCACTCTGAAAGAGTGTCATCTGAGGAGGGAGAGGAGGAATGGCTGATTGCTTTCAGTTCCAATCCCATCAACTCTTCCACACTTTCGTCGTCATCGCAGCTCTCGTCCATCTGCATGGAATCTCGTCGATGGCGATGAATACTCTCCAGCAGGGATCCTGTCCAGAACAACTACTCGCCAAGTGAGATTACTTTGTCTTGTTGTCCTTATCTTACCCTACTATGGCGTAGAATTATTTTAGTACCAGGGCAAGGATTTATGAGTATATCTACTAGCGGTTGGGCTAGATATCGCCCCCCCCCCTCCGCCCTCCTCCTCCTCCTCCTCCTCCTCCTCCTCCTCCTCTCTCTCTCCCGTCATCCATCCATCTCCGCCTTTTCCCCACTGCCTACCCATATAATCCGTCTGACTACTTTTGCCCATTGTCGACGTTGTTTTAGTTACGGTCTCGAGCGGAATGCGAACTGGTTGGCCACTACTCTGGGACTGGATGAGCCTGAAAACATCGTTTCTTGGACTCCTGAGATGCTCCAGCCTCTCTGAATAATTAATTTATACGTAGACCTGTCCTACATTGCGTTGTATTATACTGCATTATTTATACCCCTCTTCTCCCCTTTTTGCTTCCTCCATGCTTGCTTTAGCTTGTAATAATTGCTTCATGTAAGTAATGCTTGAATTCTGTTTTTTTCAATTGTTGTTGGTTTTTTGAGATAGTGAATGGGTAGATCAAAGAAGACCACGAATCTCCTTGTCCATAGATTGACTAGTACTCTCTCATTCAAATCGAATCATTAAACATTCAGAAACATCCTTTGCACAAGTTTTAAACTCAACATATATCGTAAATTGTAACCAATTGGATCAGGTATTCCGTTGTCTATTAGTTCGTGATTACAGTACTAGATGCATGCGATTCGATCGATTCGATTCCTATTTTATCACTCCTCTCATCATCGCCCTTCTCACTCTATTCGGTCCTTTCACCCCTCATAGTACGGCAATTAGTCCATCTTTATTTACATAAACCATTCCTTTCTGTTTTAAATTGTTTCTGGGAGTCGCCCATTTACAGAGCGTACACTCATTTTCGATAAATAATTGACTCGTTTGAATAATTATGAGTGAATCTGAAGGTTGAGAGACCTTGTGATATCTCCATCATCATTGCGCATCCTCGTTGATCATCTCTGTTGTGTTGTGTGCACTCTTGCTCGACAGTTCGATAATCTCGTCCCTCCCTCTCGTGATCTACCATTCTCTTTGTCCATCCCTTCTGGCCAATCTCGCCGTTCTTCCACTAATTGAGTGTAGTCCGATTCTTGGTGCTGGAGAAGCTCATTTCCCGAAATTCGATTCGCGAAGGAAGTGCTCCTCCTTCCATCCAACGTACACTCACAAGTGAGATACGAAAATTGGAGAGTTTCAAGCGCCTCTAAATGAAATGGACCCATTTTCGTTCCCATAAGGGAGTTTATGTGCTGTTAGTTATCCAAGTCTCACTTCCTTCCAATTCTTCCTTTCCAATTGGTCCATTCCCCCACTGAAACTTCTCTGGTCGCTTCGTCTCTTCTTCCTACTCTTCCTCTAACTCTTCTTTTTCTTCTTCCCTCCACATTCCTCTTCTCTCCAACTCATTTCCACTCATTCATCGCCCAGTCTAATTTATCCACGGGACGACTCGGGTTGATATCTCTCCCTCGATGGAATTCGCTCCTTTTCCCCTGTCTCTTCCTCGATTCCTCACTCATTCTCTTTCTTCCCTTCATCGTTAACTCGATTCCCGGCAGTCTCGATGCACGAAAATCAAAGATGGGACTAGATTGATATAGGGAGTGGAATGGCCAGAAGAAGGAGTAGAGCAGGCGGATGTTTTCCATCCAGATACCATGGGATTGAGAGACGCATCTTCCCACTCCATTCTCACCACTCGAGACTTTATTGGGATGGCAGAGAGTGCTCTTTCCTCCGTTCGTCTGCCACACCTTTCTCCTTCCCTTCGTTTCGTGCTCTTAGCCCTCTTGTCTCTCGACGACATTTGGTTGCCTTTCCCCCTCTTCACAATCTTTTTGTACCCCAAAGATGGAAATCTCTTCCCCTCTGTGCCATCTGTATTATTCATACCATTCATCGTTATTCATCCTAACAGGGGCGAAATAGTATCCATTTCATCTCCTGCCAATCTGGATTCTCCTTGCATTCAGGTTTTGATATTTTTTTCTTGATTTCGCATATCATTTTTGGTCGTACAGTCGCGAATAATTCATTCTCAATATATTTCTCTTCCCTGATAGTCATGGGAAAGTTACTCGATTTTGCGTGGGAAACTACTAAATTTTTCTTTCAAGTGGCATATAGCAAAATAATGGTGCGTGTCTTTGTTATTCGCACCTTTTAGGAGTATATTTATAATTATTGATGATTATTTAAATTGTAATAGAAAGCCTGCTATTTTTTCTTGTAACTGTAGTAGAAGCGCATAATAATTCCGAATATTTTATGCAAGTTGGAAGTGCAATCTCTCATTCAATGTATGTTTTAGAAAGTACGAGAGTGATGTATGATCTGATTGTGCATGCTCATATGTTCCTATGAAGTGTGTCCATTCCGTGCTTGGATGTTGAGTGGGTGTTTCGAGTAGTCCTTCCCTCTCCATTCTGATGAGTGAACAGTCGACATGAGTGATGTCCCTCTCTCTCCCTTCCTCTTCCAGAAGTCTTCTTCTTACTGGACAAGTTAGTCTTTGTCGAGTGGGAGGACCACATGATTCGTCTCCTTATCTTGCTATTCAACTTTCTTTTTTCTTGATCATCTCTGAACTCTCAATTTCTGCAATACAGAGCCTGCAGCCTCGCAAGCAAAATGATGCATTTCACACAAAATATTTCTTCAATGAATATTCATGCTCTTTCTCTCGTTGCTCCTAATGATTCACTGGCATTCTGCCTAAAGTTTTGTTTGTTCTTCGTTCCTTGGTGTTCTATCATTTCGAGTATTTGTTGTCCACCCTCGTTCTTTCTTCACTTTCGTCGTGCCTTCAGTCTCTTCCCGTACCCTCTCTCTCTCTCCTTCCCTATTGAATTCGTTCTCCCAGATGGCGGAATCTTCTTCATCGCAAGAGCCAATGCATCAGGAAGTTGACCCCACGGAGTTCCTTCGACTCCAGCCAAAGAAGAGTATCCTCAAGGTAGTCATTCCCCCCCCCCCCCCCATGGGAAGAGGAAGATGGGATTGCAGGCTAAGCAGACTTCTTCCTTCGAGAACAAGGAGGGGAGGGCGCATTTCGATGAGATGAACATAATCGCCACCCACCATCCTGTTGACAAGGACTACGGACATATGAAGGTCAGCCCCCCCCCCCCCCCCCCCTATCATCCTAGAGTCAATCATTGCCCAATATATTCCTCAGCAAAGCTTTGTGTTTGTTTTTAACTTTGTGAATTACGATTTACTGTCTCACTTCTTTTCTATTCTTTGTATAGAAATTTAATCATTCGCTAAATCGAAAAAAATACGAATTCATTTTCAAACTGGGTTGCACATCACTCACTATTTTCGGATAACGAATGCTGCTCGGAATAATGATGCGCATAAGAAATAAGTTATCCCGTGCTCTCTTCTCTCCATGTTTCCCTATATATAGCCATGGTTTACATCGATGACGTTAAGTTGTTAATGAGATATGTTGCCTAGTGAATGCTCAAATAGAAAGATGAGTGGTGTCAGATAGAGGAGCCGAAGACTCCGTACCACTACTCGGATGGAGAACACAGCGAGGGAGAAGGAGTCGCTGCTGCTCCCAGAGCGAGGTCAGGGAGGGGGGGGGAGAGGGGAGGGGGGGCTTTCATTCCCTTTTGCATAATGGTCTATATTCAATCGAGAAAAGAGTAGATATGTGGAGAATATAGTAGGCGAAAAGGGAAAGAAGATGGGCGTGTGATTTGATTTGAGTGAGAGAAGGATTGCAGACGTGTGTCTCTGGTGGGTGCAGTGGACGCGGAGGCAGTAGTGGCTGGATTGGCAGGAGATGCGAAGAGGAGAGAGAGCATCCCATTCAATGACAGCAGTGAGGATGAGGGAGAGGAGACTCCCGAGAAGAGAGGTCAGGGGATGGAAAGAGGTCTCTCTCTAGACACTACCTCTCCCTTCCAGACAAGAGACTCGAGTTCGAGGCGAAGCGGAAGATGCACTACAACGAGGGGGCGATTCTGAAGCAGCATCTGGATGTGGAGGAAGACGAGGACGACGAGGGAGATGTACCCATGAAGTAGCCCCCCCCCCCCTCCCCCTCCTTCCTCCTTGTTCCCCATGGTCGGCACTGCCCCTCCCCGTTCCTTCCCTCCTTATATGAGCCCCTTTTAATCTCCGATATTCATAAGTTCCATTTCTTCTTCCATTCTCTCTCGACGAGGTTGTTTATATTTGGATGCAATAGTTGTAGTTTACTCTTCTATCCATTTCTCCATCCCCGAATCTCTCCATGGTTTAATTATAGATAAATAAGGTAACGAATTCTGTTTAATCTCGCACGGAAGAGACGATAGGAAGAGAGTGAAATAGAGGGACTAGCGAATGGAATGACCAGTTTACGCGTCGAAGATACGGCAGAACTTGAATCGGCACGCGTATCCTGCAACGAAGAGAAGAGTGAGATTACGGTAGATAGATGGTATTGATCTACTGCTAATGATTGTAGTATCGCACTCTTACTCTTGACGGGTTCAGCCATGTCTCTCCTCTGTCTGTTGTAGACCGAGGGACGATTGATGGAGTCAATCATCTGGGACAGTTCATCGTAGTAAGCAGAAGGGTACAGTTGACCCTCCGGATTCAGCAGTTTCACGAATGACACTGAGTACGGAAATGCCTGCAAGAAGAGAATGGATGAACAGACTGGGGCATTGAATCTACTCCCACTCGGAAGGAAACAACCCATAGATTAAAAGGTGGAAATGTTCGATGAGAGATTTCACATCTCTCTCGCATCAGCTATACTACAGTTCATAATGGTAATGCTAACGCAGTTTCCATCGTGACAGGAAAAGAGACGCTTTGTCACGGAGTGATCCGGCCAGAAATTCTTAGGTTAAATTCTGATGAATGCAGGAAATTCGATCATTTACTTCTTCATGGGGATCTTTCAGAGAAAACTTATTTTTTATATGTATCTCAAATGCCAAAAAATCAATCATTCTCCTTCGGTCACGAAACGTCAGATGTAAATAACTGTCCACTTCCATGTCCGTTTCATTACGGACGTCGTGACAGAGGGGGGACGAACAGTGTGCATGCGGATTATAGCACTGTTACAGTTATAAGATGGGTAGATATTTTCGAATTAACACAGTTGAAATTTAGATATCAGCAAAATCAGTGGAAGTGCCAATGAAAGATGGGTCGTAGAAGGGAGTAAAGGAGGCAAAAAGGGCGAGGAAGAGAAGGAAGGAGGGGGGGGACTGCACTCACTCGTGCCTCCCTGTTCATCGCCTTGTCCTCTGCAATAGCCGTGGAGAGAAGGACGAGGAGGGAAGAGCAGAGGAGAGACAGCGACACCATCACGGGGTTACCTGCAGAGAGAATAGAGGAGAGAGGTTGCAGGGGAGATGAGGAGGAAGAGAGAATCTGATGGGATGAAGAGAATGGACTCGTACGAGACTGTAGCTGAGAACTCGTTGTGGATGGAGTAGAGGGTGATTTATCTGGTGGAAGGAACAATCCAGAACAAGCAACAACAATGCATTTCGGATAGGAAGCTGAGTGAAGTTTGGATATTTCTCATATCCAATGACAGGATACTCGAAGAATATGAGATGTCCTGGTTAGATCACATAATTGAACGATTGAGAATGTAGAACATGAACGTTTGCTTATTGTGATAGGACGAATGCAGTTATAGACTAAAGGTGAATATTTCCGTGAGATATAGACGAGTGGTTAATATGGCTACTGTAGATGGGAATGAAAAGGGAGAGAGGGGGAGGTTTGGGAGTAATCGAATGGAGTTTTATACGAGGTGGTTGATGGATGAGTCTCTTCTGATGAATGAACTGCTTCCCTCCATTCACCATCAGTCCAATTCGCAGAATCTCCATCAATAGTACGGTAAAATGCGGGGTGAACTGACCTTTGCATCTGAAACTATCTCGAAACTACGGTAGCAATGAGGGATCTAACGAAGAATACCACCGAGGAATCATTCTCGTGCATATGGAATGAAAGTGTTCCACTTCAATGAATCAATTCGCTCTCAACTGATCCATTCCCTTCAGTATGAGATGATAGACAGAGTGGGTAGATCACAGGTCGGGTCACTCTCACCATCGATTGACCTCTTCCCTCAGTCGTCTCCGTGTTTTCGTCAACTTTTCTCCGTTTTTTTAAAAGTTTCTGGTATGGTTTTGACCTCGATCTCCACTGTTTCTACATCTTTTATCCGTGTGTGTTCCCCCTTGTTCCCCTTCCCTCAATTGATGATCCGTATCCGACTCTCTCTGCTCATTTCGCTTCTTTCCCCTCTTACTCGGCAGGTGCTCCCTCCCCCTATCGGAATATGCCCTCTGTATACTGTGTACCCTTCCCATCCCTCCTCCCTCCTCCTCCCCCTCTTGAATCACTTTACTGATCCATCCGATACAAATTACACGTGTGTCCTTCCATATGCCCCTGTCTCTCTCTATTTGATACTCGTAAACCGTCCTTCTGTTCTCTCCTTATTCCATTCTTCTCAGATGATTCCATCGGCCTCTCTTCTAATGGTTCTTCCTGGCTTCTCATCTCTCCGTCCCCCCTTCCCCTCTCCTTCCCTCCCTCTCCTCATCCTCCTCTTCCTCCCAGTCGCAGGTACTCCATTCAATTGCCACTGTGAATAATTAGTATTCCGAATATCCCTCTCACTCTATCATCCATCCGATAGTACTATGCATCGAAGAACTCATCACTTTCCTTTGCATCGAGTACTTGATTTCGCAATTTGTATTGAGAATCTGATGAGGATGAACAAAACGAGTAGATGAGAGTAAGATGCGTAGTTTCGTGTCTCCTCTTTACCTCCTCATGCGTCTATTCGTGTCACTCGTCTCTTCTACTTTCTTGAGTGTACAAACAGAAGAAAGCTTCTCGTTGATAGAAGAGATGAGTCAGAGGAAGAGTTCTTAGAGGGAGAATCACCTCTCATGAATGGATGCATGGGTCATCTAGGAATGGGCACATACCACAACTATTCCCCCCTCACTGGAGTAGAAGGAAGGGGAGAAGTAGTTGGAGATGCATGATGAGTCTTGGTTGTAGATGGTTGTTCTCCTTCGTGGTTCAGAGAGGAGAGATCAGTTCCTTCCATGGCGAACAGCAAAGAATTCCAAGTGCAAGAGTTGGCATTCACATCGAGTGAGGAAGAGGAAGACACTGAATCGTCAGCCATTCTTTCCTTATTATTATTTTACGTTCAAATAGTTTTCTTTCATTTTTTGCCGTTTCTCTAGCACCTAAATTAGAAAATTTTATCTTTTCGTATTGCGAGTTACCATGGAGAAAGATAGATGTAGAGCAAATGAAGATTGTATAAAATACGAGGTGGATCCACTTACGTATCTGTTTCTCCTTCTGATCCTACTATCCATTTCTCAGTCTCCCCGAACGTCCTTGTGGACCAGAGCATCGTGGACACTGTGCCAATGGATCGGGATGCAAACTGCACTACGCTCCTCTCGCTGAGAGATGGGATCCCACCTGCACGTGAGTACTACGGCAGAGAAGGATACGGTAGGAAGGGTTTCCGTAGTATGGTAGAGATGGATACGGTAGGGAGGAGTACGGCATCGAGGATTGGAATAGCTAGTACTTCCCTTTGCAGTTGTTCAAAGGGATACATCGGATCCCGTTGTGACCAGCCGTACGACCCCCATGTCTTCGCAGCTCCATTGGAAGTAGGAGGTACTCCCCCTCCCCTCTCCGATCCCTCTCCTCTCTTCTCCTCAGGTCGTTCTCACACTTCTCTGGCAGCGATGTCCTTCTTTGCTGCCCTCTCTCTCATCACACTGGGAGCTGCACTCTTCTTCTACAAGAAGTAAGTCTTCTTCCTCAAGTCATCCATTCACTCCATACTCAAACGGGGACTTCATGATAGATGAATTGAGATTGATGCGAGAGGAGGAATGGGAGTTGACTGAGACGTGCACTATGAATACTCCCTTCAGCAATCGGGTACTCTATTCTCACTCATTCCTAGATCCGATGGTGCATTTGTTCAGTCCATGCAAAATCATTTGTTAACATAGCCTCATATTTTTTCATTGCATAGATATCTAGTTGATCTTTGATCTCTCAGACAAACTCTACTCTTCATCGTCGGAATGTCTTCTGTAACACTTCGATGTATTCTTCGAACACAACAAGTCTCAATCCTGCTCTCTGCAAGAAAGGAGCTCTCAATTTGGACGATTCCCCCATCGAAATTGCTCTAGATGCTACGATTACATCAACTGTATCAGTCCACCCTTCCATCAGTTGATCTATCCAATTCTTTGATAATTAGTCAAATGATAGGATCTCGTTCTGGACTAACTTTAATAACCACCCGATGATTCTCAGTCTCCTCAATTCTCCATTACATTCGGTACCCTCACGAGTACATTCATCCATTGCTGTGCTATACGATAATTACGGTTCGCTTCACTTTGTATCATTTCATAATACTAATAAACTAATTCAATGATTTTTCCGGATAAAATTAATTCTCTGGAGGTAATCGAAAGAGTTGTTACGGGCTACGGTAGTTTTCGAATTAAAAACAAATATTTTAAAATTTTATTAACTTAATTGATTTTTATTTAATTTTATCTTCTGCTTTTAAATGTTAGAATCGTATTATCATAATAAATATAACTGGGATTATAATAATTAATAGCGACCACCAAACCGGGAAGTCCTATTTAAAGACCGGGAAAAAGATGGTGAGCGAGTGTCTTTAAACGGGAGTGTTTTCCCAATGCGCCAAATCGAATTTTTACGGCCAAAATGATTTTTTCTTGATTATAGGGATGGCAACGGTGTTTACGAATGAACAAAACAATTCACAGAATGGTACACAACTGAAACCTATGGCTACCCCATTCCGACTTTTCACTTTAGTTTTGTAAATAAATGTTTAATTAATTAGAAAAACATTAACGAATGATAAGCAAAAGGCCGACGCTTTCAGTCCAAGTGGAGCGCATCGCAAGTCACGTTTTTACTAAAATTATCGCAAACTGAAATTCCGGTTGCGTTGTAAAACTTCATGAATCAGGTTCAATAATTTTTTTCTCGTCTTAACGGTAATCCGGCTACAATGAAACATCGATTAATAATGTAAAGAATAGTTTAATATTTGTAGAATTTCAGAATCAGTCGGTTACGATAGCGGGAACTTTAAAATTCATTTCCACACAGGGCGACATTAGTATATTTCTGTTTTTTTTGCAGAGCATGCGTGATGGGATGATGGACCAAATATCACAAAATCTCGAACATACTAATGTCGCCCTTCAAGAAAACGAAAAAAAGGCATTTTCACAACGGTAAAATGCTCAACTTTGACGGCCTCATTCTGTAATATCTGATATTTTTATTTATTTTTATTGTGAAAACAATTTTTTGTGATTGATAATCTACCAAAACTGAGAAAATGAAGCTTCAACACTTAATTCTGGAAACACGTATATTTTCGATTACATCGTGCTTCTCCAGTTCTGCAACATGTCCTGTCTTCTCATGTGTGGTGTTCTTTCATTGTGTTCGTATTCATTCCAATCAATAAAATAGTTTAAAAATCACATTAAGTATTTTTTCAAAATGTTTTAAATTATTGAAAGAATTTGGCTTGAAAAGTACGGTAGTTTGAAAGCAAAAGCGTCGGAAGGAGGCAACCAATATTCCGTACTCAAAAATTCGGGCTGCCGTCCCTACTTGATTATCGATTAGTTTATTGGCCCGCCTCTCTGTTTTTGTTTCGAATTGATGGAGAATCTATCACTGGGTAGATTGTAATCGTTTCGCGAGAATCGGTACCAGCGAAAATTTTCAACACCTTCTGAACTGAAGCAATGTTTTGGAGAAAACGACGTTTTTCTCGTGCCATTCTCTTCCTGATTAGCCCTATTTCGTGAATTTCTGTGAATCCTATTAGAATGTCCATACGCACATCATATCTTGTTTTGAGGCGAATCGTTGTTAGCGAAATTTTGCTACGTTCGCTCAAAGTTCGTTTATTCTCCGCATTTTTTCCGCCATAGTTTATGTTCATCTTACTTATGATCCAGATCGACGATCCTTCTCATATTTTTTATGATGGCTTCCCAATGCCAAACGAATGGATCACCGAAATTTCATATCCTTACGGTATGCTTGGATTTTTCTATAGTCGTTTGAAGGGCCGATAGTGACTGTAGCTTCTGTTCCAGACTCTATAGCTCATCTCGTAGGCATTTATTGCGTTTTTTAATATTTTTCTATAGCTCATCATTGTATATTAAATAGTTTATCGGCAATTGATAGCGTTGTTCTTTCAAATCTGGCATTGTGGTCAAGCTGGAACACTTTTTCGCATATTTTTGTCTCGTTTCGACAAAATTTATGAAGAGTGTTGATGTATTTCGAACTATCTATTTCTTGTTCCCCCGTGTCTGACCATCTTTCTCAACTTCTTCATCAGTATTCACAATAGGAACTTGTAAATCCCCATTTTCCACTCTATTGCATATTGTATGCGATTTCACACATAAACTCATTTTTAATCAGATTGCGGCTGCATGTGCTATGCAAGGGTTTTAGGACACATACTCCTACGGGCAGATTTAGACTATTGGAGTAGGAATTTAGATTTGAGTATTTCAGTCTGATTACGGTAAGTTTGCTTCCTTGTAGTTCAAAGTAAGAAAGATAAAACAATTTTCGAGATTAATCAATCATGATACTACTCGACACCAATTAGTTGCTATCACTATTTAAAGTTCACTAAACTTTTGTTTCATAAATTAATAATTGACATAAAAAATAATAAGCGACCTATGGAACGCGTTGCGGACGGGCGCTGCGTGCGTCACTGACACCAAGTGGGCGGAGCTTAGAAGGACATGCTTGTTTGAGAAAATTTTCCACTAAAGTGTGAATTCTATTTATCATATGGTTATTTGTCACTCATGACAACCTCATAACAGCAAAAATTGAAGCATTTAAAAAATTCTCCAATTTCACGTGACGATCGCTAAATAATTAAAAAGATCTGACTTAGTGAAAACTCAGTTGATGATAGTTGATAGTATTCCAGCCGATGTACTGTAAGTGTAGCGTTTTGACCGCGCGTATTTTGAACTTTTTGTTTTGTTGGTCAGTTGATCGATTTTGCCTGTTTAGAGTTCTCTGATTTTAATATAATCATTGTAGAATGGTTGTGGAGCATCATCGTGATACGATCACCTCGAAGAACAACTCGCAACGATTCTTGATCACTCCACACGACGCGTCAGCTGACTGCTTCGATCGGCAGTACTATCACTTCTATAATGCACGCTTCGAAGCACTCAAGGGTCGAGTGTTGGCTAATGCAAAGAAAATCGGTGAGTGGAAGAGTTGAGGAGGGATCAATCCACTGATGGTAGCCAAACAATCACACAGTGCATCCAATCACGCACTCTAGATGTATTCTGAATCATCGCCTGTGGAATGTATGTCTCATCGTACATCGTGTAGATCCGAATGTGGTGGTTCGTCTGCTGGAAGATCTGGCTGACGAGGAGATGGCATTCGTGATAGGGACGATCGAGAAGAGAGTGGACTCTCGACCGAGTGTACTCAAGGAAATCGCAGAAGAAGAAGCTAAGATCGCCGAGGCTGACGAAGTGAGCACACCAATTGACCACTATTAATTACTGTTGATATTTCTCACTCAATTTGGAATATTTTGTAGAATGAAACCGCAGCATGTAATCTCTTCGCGAAGAAGGACTACATGGAGATCGAAGACGAAACTCAGATTGTCAAGCTTTCGGTGAGAATTGTATTTCTATTATGTTTACCTGTATTTGTATCCTGGAGTCCAGATTGCGGACTCCAGGATACAAATGCGGGTAAGCGTTTATATGTTTAAATGTCCACAACGGTATAGCTTTGCAATCGCTTGTAATTACTTATTCATATGAAGTGATTCTACTTATTAGGAGGATGTTAACGCACGTATATGGTATCCGTTAGTGAGATTGAGTCGAGTGATGTGAACAGAAGACTGGATATTGCAGGGGAACATCGACATGAACGAAGTGACCGTCGGATCGATCGTCGGATTGTGGGGGAAAATGGTGAGAGAAGGGTCGACAGTAGTAATAGGATATTCATATACACTATTCTATCGAGAAGATATTAAGGTGCCGGGTAATCTCTTCGAAGTGGATAAATGGGTGTGGCCGACTGCAGCGAGTCAGAATGATCTGCCCCAGGAACGACCTCCCTACACTATGGCATTCATATCAGGTGAGTATCAGAAGATGAACATGAGAATGCATTTCAGTTGCAGTTTATTTCACTGTGTTATGCTATGCACAGAATAGACTGTAGAATCCCCATGATCTTTTTCACCATGCAGGTCTCAATCTGCGAGGATCAGATGAAGTATTGGCGAAGACTCGGGCGGCTCTCCAACTATTCATTCGGTGGATCACGGGTATTCTCTTTAATTCTTATCCTCGTCCATAAACATTGATGAAACAAGAAATTCCAGGTTGTGGGACGGATGAGAAGGAAAGTGAGAGGGCGTTGCGTGTCGTTCGATTGTTCATCTGCGGGTCTTCCATCTCAGCCCCCGACGTGGTATTCGATTGTTGAATATTTTTTTGATGGGTGATATTGTAGATTATAGTTCGAAATTCTCTCGCTCTCTCTTTCGCTATTTTACCGATCGAGAGAGAGAGTTTAATGAAGAGACGATTCCCCGAATTAAGAATTCTACTGTAGATGAATAAAAATTCCCAGATTAGAATGGATACGTTGAGGAAACGGAGATGAAGGAGATGGCGACATCGATAACACGAGAGGATCCATTCATTGATCAGGACGCACTCACTACCGTAGATGACCTCATATCCATACTCGTCGTCAGTTTGAATTCCCAAGTGTTGAATAGGCGAAGTGATTGCAGAAGACGATCGAGGTGGATGTTTTGCCTGGCCTGGGCGATCCCTCCCTCTGCATGCTCCCCCAACAACCATTCCCACGATGTGCATTCACCAAGGGAGGAGAGAGCAGACATCTCAGGTAGTCGAGAGGGAGAGAGAAGGGGAGGGAGGGAGATACCATTCCAGAATGCACACCAACCCCAGTGACATCATCATCGGCGGTATCGAATTCATCATTAGTTCCGGTTAGGCGATTTTATTATTTCATTTGAACTACCCAGTATAATAGGGCATTGTCTAAGACATTATGGTGAATCATAATGTTCCCTGCCATAAATACCCCTTCCTTCTTGCATTTATAGACATTGGACTAATCGGAATAGATGAAAGGGCCAACTAACGAGCAACTGTCAGTAACAGTACCCACTTCACCCCTGTAGATGGGAGGAAGGGAGGGGACAGTCGATCCATCTTCATCCTCTCACTTCCCTCCATCAATCATTCAAGTGTCCACACCTTTCGATGTCGAATTACCAATAGATGTGAAATGGGAATGAACTTGAGAGAGAGAGGGAGAATCATATTGCAGGTCAGAATGTCTCGGACCTTTCCTCATCACCCGTCGAAGCAATGTCACTCATTCTCAAGTTAGATTTATTATCTTTTTTTAATTTTCCAGTTGCGGAATCCGTTCTAACTAAAGTGTAAATATGTATTCAATTATTCCTTGAAAGTGAGCATTCTGAAATGTGTATGAGAGTCAATAATTGTAGGAGTCAGCACTTTGCTCCCACTTGTCCAGATACAGTGGACGGATTTCCCTTCGAGGTGAGAAGATCTCTTCTGGTTCCTCTCAATCCCTTCATCTCTACTCTCTGATCCCCCTTTCTTCCCTTTGAAGGACCGCGATCCTTTCGTGATCGACCGCTTCCCTCACGTGATAGTGGCTGGAAACCAGGCTAGAGCTGAGTCCAAACAGGTGAACATATCGGCTACATATGAGTACGGTAATTGTTCTATTATAGGTTGAATTCGAGGAGGGTCGTTCGTGTCTTCTAGTGGGCGTCCCTACTTTCTCCGAGTCGCATACCATAACTCTTCTCGATCTCGAGACATTGGAAGTATCCAATAAACACTTCGGATTCGAATAACTAACTCTACGGCATCAGGGTATCCCTTCCCATTCGGTTATGATCGAATGATCTCAATTGTATTATTCTTCACATTGATCAAGTTGTTTGATTACCGTAGTCTCTCAATTCCCTCACCATGATTACTCTGATTGCGTATCTCATCTCGCACTCGCTCAGTCGGTCCCATCACCTTTGATTTGTATGTCTTATCTGCGAGAGGATAAACGTCGCCCACTTATTCGCACCTTCTCCAATTGGATCTCGCAATTAGCAGTGCGGATGGATGAAAGGGGAGGATCCCTCGACTGTCCTCATCCAGTTCCCTCCCTGCGGATACTGTCGACAGCTTCTCCCTTTTGATGTCCTCCCCCTTTACAAGGCCACTAGCAACCATTTATGACTCCTGAAGGAGCGGCAAGTGAGGGAATGACTGACAGATGCACCAATTATGCAACACTCGAGCAGAACAGAAGTGAATGCTTGTGAAATCTCACCGAGAGGGAATGGAAAGGGATACGGTAATCTATCCATAATATAATGAGACCGGAGTATCGGACATCGTAATACGCACATGGTTATTGTTTGGAGAGGCAGAGGGACTTCAATATCTCTAGTAGTTTCGCCAGACCAGGGATGTAATTCGAGTCGGGTTCTCCGTTAGCGGGATAAGTGTGTGAGAAGTCAATGAGTCGAATATCGATTGAAGGAGGGAGCGAAGGAGCAGCCTCGTAGATCAGAAGAAGAGAAGAGGAGTAGAAATGGAGGATTCGCTGAGTTTCGAACCACAAGGCGATACTTAATGGGAAAGTTGGATAATGATGATACGGTATCCTCACTCCTTCAATCGATCGACGAATCCCGGCACGACTTCGGCGAGTGCCCTTGCTGACAGATACTCTCGCAGAGCTGAAATGAGCTGGTCACTTCGAATTGGAGACTATCAGACCGAGGTGTACGGTAGTGTGATCGAATGACTTCCCCCACTCCTTGTCCCTTGTTATCACTCCCTCTCGAGTGTGCATCTGAATGGTAGATCAATCTCGACTACAGTATCTCTTCAATCGAAGTCCCTGTCACTACCATGTCTCGATAGTCTCTCTCACACGAATCCCCCTGGATATCGTTCCTTCCAATCTGTGATCTAAGCCTCTAATTGCATGCCGGCATCCTTTCCCCCTCGTCTTCCTTCCGCTTATAATGTCCATGATGATAGGGCAGTGGAGGCTATGCCATATGCCCCCCCTCCCCTTTATCATGTCTCAATCCAGTGCACACATATTCAAATGGTTACTCTGGGGCTAGGATAGTAACAGATACTGCCCCATGGCTCCCCCTCCCTCCTCTAAGGTACTGGAACCAAGGAGTACCAGAGGGTGCAGCTGGTAGCCCCGATAGGAAATGGCACCGACTTCCGGTCTCAGGAATAGGTCAAAGGAAGACGCACTCGATAACCGGAGATTCTGAATCCGAGAATGGATTGGGGAGGGTACTTGGTACTCTCTGCTAGTCGCTTCTCCTCACTCGCCAGAGGATCGTACGTCACCAATCCCATCTGGAATATCGATTGAAGAAGATATAGGAAGTCTACCGTATACCTTGACATCCAGGATGACAGGCAATCGATAATTGATGGTGATATCATCCAGAATGAGGAAGTCGTGTTCTGCAAGTGCGATTCTTCCCAAATATACAGTCCCGATATCGGAATGAGATCCCCTGTCGAGTACTCCCATTTCGGGAGGAATGGAGACACTCCCTTCTGATGACATCTGCTCCCTTCCATTCTAATGACGACCGCTCACTGGCAACAGTCATCCACCTCACTCTGATCCCCTTGAGATCCCTCCCTGTTTGAATATGGGATGGAGTACCTTCTCCATCCACAGTCATCTTCTCGATTCCATGGAAGCGAGGGATGAACTGGATGAGATTCGCCGTCTCTTTCCTCGTCTTCTCATCTCCTCCCTCATTGCGCAAGATGAGATGGTACGCATTGACCTGATGAGTGGGAGACTGACACTCTCCCCTCACGGAAGCACTCTCTTACGCCATACTACTGTCCCGGAACAATCTACTTCTCATATCGACAAACTACTTGATCTACGGTAATCCTACCGTACCTCTCTTTCTCCTCTCGATCCCTTCTGACTCGGCTTGTGAATTACGGTGGATCCGGGTCTCTTGACGATGCCTGCGATCGATTTCCTCTCTCTCTATTGTGTGACCTCTACTCCTCTCTTCTCACTTACTTTACAATGAGTGAACTATTGACCCTGATATGGATATAAACTATACGAGTCCTCTCAAAGACTCAAGAGGCTCGCATTACAGACCGAGTCAGTGAACACAATCCGATGGAGTCAGGGGATTACCGTACTCTCCTCCACTTCAAGGGATCTACCGTACTCCTAGATATGGAGATATAATCACTATCATGATCGTGGCAACATCCCCATACTCAAGGCTATCTAATTAACGGGCTGGTGGATCTTTCATACTAATTTCTTCGTTGCGTCATGATGTCATTCAGGAGAGCCAAGGATAAAGGGATTAGAGGGACTCTCCATAGTTCGAATGAGACCACCCGGCACTCCTCTCGAGGAGTACCACCGGATAAAGACTCAGTAGGTCACTCACCAATCTGTCTCTTGTCGATGGATGGGAGATGTCCTGCTATCTGATCTGCGAACCATTCACATCCCCGAGGAGGGGCGAATGAATCGCCTGCTGACATCTGAATGAAGGGAGATCACGACTCTCCTTCCCCATATCCTCTCCCTATCTAGTCTCAGCTTCTTCCCATTCTCCCCTTATCCATCCCCTTTCACTCCTCCATTTGCATAGGTGTGAATGGATGAGAATGGTCTCTCTGAATGGGATGGCATGACCAGGTGTCTCCCCTCTGCTTCTCCTTTATTCTACCTGCTGGCCTCTCCATCCACTTTCTCATTCTCCTTCCCACTAAACAGATTCCCTCCTTCTGGCTGCTTCTTCCATTAGTCCACCTCCTCGCATATCAAAAATTCTCTCCTCCACTTTTAGAACCCACTGGTTTCCCATTCCAGAATGGTGCATTATACCTTCATTGAACCACTGGTCATACTAGCTCTTTCCTTCACTCTACCGTAACCCCTAGATATTCCTGGCGCAATCAACGCATTGTGTATTAGTCCTGATTCGGATGCAATATACTTTATTTAATTCAATAAATCTGGACATGGAAACTAGACTGGAAGGAGAAATTATCTCTGACTTCCCTCTACACGATATACTGAATAACAATGCTACTCGAACAATCTGAGATTAAGATGGGAGGGAACCAGAGGAGGGAATGACTCGACTACTTGCACATCTAGTCACCACTAGTCAATCCACTACAGTATACTCTACCGTACTCTACATGACGGTGACAATGGGAGTGGCGGGACCATTCCAGAAGGTGCACTCTTCGAACTGCGTCTCTTCCATCTCAGCTGCACTTCGGAGATTCACGTAAGTGTGATCTACTTCATTGTCAGACTGTTCGGAGACGGATCGAGAATAGGCCGAGTCACTCGATTCAGTCGGGGTTGAGGCACGCGCCCTCGAGGGGATTGGCACCGATGATGGCACCACGGCAGGACGACGGGTCTGAATGAGCAGATAAAGATACTGTAATCGCACCATCCATTGCACCACTCCATAGTAGAGTATGCAACGAACGTACCATTTGATGCTTCTCCATGTGGTATCTCTCGATAGACTCAGGAGGGTCGATGGGTCCATAATGAGTGGTGGGGTAGTGAGGGTAGTTGTCCTCGTCCGATGAAGGATTACGGTACTGCTGAGATCGCTTCTGGTGACGATCCTCACGACGTTTCTGATGCCGAGCAGAGCGAGGTCTGAAAGAGTTCAAAGATCAAGAGAGATTCCATGAGGGATTCGAAGCAGGTGGAGTATCACCTGGCTTAGTCGGGTGCTAACAGGTGGAGGAGGAATGGATGGCTCCGCATGGTTCCTATACTCACGCAATACCCATTCCCCGATCAAGTGTGTCATTATCTGTCGGTGCAACTATGAGAGGAGGAAGAGGAAGGAGGAAGAGAGTGAGGTAAGAGGAAGGCGGGAGAAGGGCATGACTCTACCTGTACAGTACCCTCGATGGAAGACGCCTCTCAATATGCCCCCAGCCACTTGAAGTCAATTGACGGTAGATACTCATCATTGGGGATAATCCTGATTGGCTGAGGAACAACAGGGACTCAAAGTGGAAGGGATAAGCTGTGATGGGTGATGCATTAGCAAGTGGAAGTGAGAAGAGCCAGAGGGAAGGGAGGGAAGGACCACGGGGAAGAAGGGATAATGGAACAGAGGGGGAAGACGAGGCTGGCCCTCTCCCCTTCTCATCCACTGATTCCTTTAATTACCAATTGTACACCTGCTTACTTGTAGTGGGGGATTAAGAAGAGGAAAGGGAGGAACACGCGATAAGAGAAGGGACAACGTTCGAATGGACTCTCCACTACTTGGATGGGGGAGAGAAAGGGATATTGATCCCCCAAGCTTTTCCCCGCAGGAGTCTCTACCACTTCTCTTACCTCGTGGAATAGAGAGAGGGACGGAATTCCTTCACTCGTTCATCCATTCCTTCGTTGAATTCCCAATCAGGGAGGATGTTCGATGGTTGATGAAGGGAAGGATGGAGAGGAGATCTGCAAGAGATAACCCGTCCCTTCGTCCTTCCTTCCACCCGCCCTTCCCTCACCACACCATCCCATTCCAATGACTACGGTAGTGAGATGGGAAGCGTACCTCTTCTCCCTCTTCTCGATTACTCCCTTGCATGGACTGGTGATGTTCTTCCTCGTGAATAATCTCGCGAAGATTCCCTCCTTCTTCCTCTCCCTCTTCTCTTCTCGTTCCGGAATGATCATCGATTCGCCAGTCTGGCACTCTACCGTAGTCTGCAAGGGACATCTCATCTACCGTATCCTCTCCGAATACCGTACCTTGGGTGCAGCAGGGGTGACAAATAGATGCTGTCCGACCATGCACACGATTCCTTCCTTGGCAAGTGCATTAGCAGTCTGTTTGAGCATTTCCTTGGTGGGAGGTTCGAGTTGGTTGCATTGTTGGGAGATCGTCTCGCGGACTGAAGAGAGAGTAGCTGGACGACCAGATCGATTCAGAGAGGCCACTGCATCACACAAGGCATCCGAGAGAGGCACGAAGTGCAGCTGAGGGACGCACTTGATGCTGCCCATCTCACCTGAACGAGAAGGGTACTGTAGGAAGGAAGGAGGAACAGTGAGTCACACGCGTGTTTTCGAATGCTACCGTAGCCTTAGCATGAGTGAAAGGTTGCGATGGGTGTGGATGCGAATGCTTAGCTCATCCAGCAAAGGTCTCCCCTGAGTGAGTGAGTGTCTCTGTCTGTGAGGGTGTGATTCACCCATTCGCCTCTCTTCATTTCACCGTCCTCTTTGACATTAGTTAGTCCTCCTTAGTTCTCTTTTGGTAGAGGTCGATACAAGGGTAGACAAGGTAGAAAGGACAGGCGGAGGGAGGGAGACAGATACAGATTGATATCTAGCGATAACAGTGAGCAAGGAACATCTGTCACCCACCTGTGTCACTGTATCCAGTTACAAGAGAGAGGAGAGGGAGAGAATCAGTAGGAGATTAGTCCTTATTCTACAGGTGGTAAGGAAGTGATAGGAAGGAGAGGGAGAGGAGGGGGAGCGAAAATTCAATTAGAAGCATGCGCAATCCATCTAAGGAGAGACGAGAATGGAAGTTGAGATAGGGAGAGATAGACAATGGAACGAAGATTGATGAGAAGAAGGAGGAGAAGGAGAGTGTGAGAAAGGAGAGATAATGGATGGATGACAGGAGAGGAACGGTGATCCGTGTGAATTGACTACATCTACATGGGAGAGGGGGGAGAGGGGGAGGGGGGGGGGACTCACCGAGAGAAGCAATCATCACTCCCGCTGGAGACTTCAGCATCCTCTTCGCATACACCGAACGAATCAACTGAAAACGGGGACGGTAAGATTCTGCAGTGAATATGATAATGGATACGGCAGTCTAGAGAAAGATAATATAGAAGAGAATACGGTAGGTACCTCAATATCACGAGGGGGCGCAGATACAAAGAGAGTGGAGGGACGAACGAAACCAGCGTATTTGAGAGAAGAGATCGCAGCACAGAGAGACTTGTTCCAGAATGAAGCCGAGTTAGCCTGGGACGGGATTACGGTACTCGAAAGAGGTACGGAGGTGAGGGGAAGAGCGTTACCTCGATGAGTCCATCGAAGAGTCGTCGTCCACTCTTGTGATCTCCCGAGAAGACAATCACTAGTGTATCAAGGGACTGTGCAGGCATCGTTCGATCTGCAGAGGAAAGAAGAGATCGAGTGAAGTTGAGGGAGGAGGAGGGAGGGGAGGGGAGGGGTTACAGGGAGGGGGGGGGAGAGGGGCGGAGTCTGTCCTTCCTGGGGGAATGATCAGATCGAGAGGGGAGGAGAGAAGATAGGGGAATTGTGGGAGAGGACTGCAGTCTCTCTCTCTCTCTACCTTATCAACTATATTCCTTAATTACTATTCTTTCATCAGTTCCGACTGTTAGCACTCTTCCACGAGTTGATTGCCGTTCCTTGCACCTGGTTACGTATGAGGACAAGGCGAAAGGAGAGGAGAGGAGAAGAGGGAAGAGAGGGGAGGGAAGGGAGAGCACGGCTATTTGCCCTTCCACTTACAAGGTAACTATAACATGTGGTAGAACACTCAGTGTCTTTCTTAGAAAAAAAAGAAGACATGCAACAAGGGAAAGGTTTTTCGAACCAGAGGAAAAGAGACTCAATTTGAATTGAGTGACAATCCAGAGGATGGATATTGAGATGAAAATTGGTTGAGAAGGTAAGTGGAGTGGAGAGGAGAGGAGATAAAGGAGGAGACTATTAATGGATTGAGTAGTCATTAGGGAGTCAAAAGAGGCAATCGGAACAACTTAAAAGGGAGGTGAGACATGAGGGGCGATACCAAAAAGGGACCTCTCTCACTTTCCTCCCGATTAGCTCGAGACCGCTAAAGGGACGAGTCAAGGATTAGAGAACTTTGGCCTCTTTGGAAAATCAGCCATAATCACTTCCCCCAAGGGGCAAGATTAACCATTCTCCCAGTCATTCAGAGATTTACCCACCCAATCAACAGGCTTTGCGTCTAATATCATAATGGGGTATGGCAGTGATTGGGTGGGTGGTCCTTCCTCATTGGATGACTCCATTCGAATTGTCTCACTCGTGTCATATTCAAGTGTTCATTCCTGCACTCGAGGGACGACCCTCCAAGTGACTCTCCTATCAATGGCTCTTCAGTGAGAGTGGACAGCTGCAAGAGGGGCATGACCAGAGAGAGAGAGAGAGCAGTCAGGTAGATGACTCCCCCTTCAAGAAGACAGCTTCTTGCCCTGCAGTGATTCCCTCGTTCTCACCTCCCTCCATTGTCCCCCCATTCCCATTCCAATTAGTGACCACCTGCATGCTTCTTCCTGTTTACGCACTCACCCCTCCCTCTGTCCCCATCTATAATCGCCTCTATTAGTTGCAACTCAATCCCCGGTTGCGCCATTTCGAAAAGGGCGGCGCGCCTTCCCCCTTGTTTGTCTACGGATGAACGGGATAGGCGTGATAGTGTATTGGTCCATCTCATTCTCCCTCATCTAATGTGTCCATGGATGGATATCAGCTGACCATGGAATGGGGATGAATGGGATGGAATGCCTCGAGGAATGAACTGACACCATCGAGTACAGATCAGATGAAAAAGACGATAGAGGGGATTGGATGCTTAGCGAGGGGAGAGGAGGCCTCAGGACAAGAGATCCAAATGGTGATAGAGGAAGAACACTCCGATCCCTTATCTCGTTACAAGAAATAGTGAGAGGCTGATGAAATCAAATCTCATGATTGAGCGCATTGGCAGTATTTACTAGACAACTGTAATGTATCAGTCCGCGTGTACTTCCAAGTCCCCAATCCATTTCCTTTTCACTCTTTAATCGAATATCAATTTCTCAGGCACACGACGACAAAGTTTCAGCTTAAGATAAGCGAGAAAAGCCAGGTGGAAGAAGAACGGAATGGCGCATGAGAAGAAGGACACAAATTATGACGAGTTGTTTTCACTAGTCGAAATCCCTCAAGGGAACCAAATGCAAAAATATATATTGGTACTGACTGACGACCATTCGCCGATTTACGATTAGTGTGAGACCACCCAAACGACGGCCTTGTCCCTACATAGGTGAGGAATGATTAATGGACTCTAAAGTGGAGGGATCGGTCTCGCTATCTATCTCGTCAATTCCCCGGACGTCCTTTATTTCATTCAGTTGATTGCCAGTGGGTAGCACTCCAAGTACTGTTATCCCCCTTCCCTTCTCCCCTATATAAGAGCAATTTCTGCCGTCTCTCATTTTCTAGAAACGAACGCATTTCATTACCTCTCTCCGTTTCACACCAGAGAACTATCACCTTATTTTTCCAATGTCCTTTCTACGCCTTTCCTTGTTTCTCTGACAAACTACGTCTATTTTTTCTCCCCCTTTCCTGAAAGCACATCTTACCTTGACATCTCGTTTCTATATTTTATTTTGTTTCTCTCACATTCGACCGGAAGAGAAGCGAGTGAGAGAAAATATGGCATGGGAAATCTTATTCCATGCGCATATGCACTGTTTCTCCCACATTTCCAGTGCTTTAGAGAGAAGGAGCCGAAGCTAGCGGATATTAGAACGGAAGAAGTCAATCACCTCGGATGTATGAGCGCCTCCCGTATTTGCCTGCGGACGTTTCGTCAATAACGGAGAAGTCGATTTCATTTCCGTCTAGCAAGAAAAGTAATTATTCGCTTTTATAAAAAAAAATAAAGAGAAATGGGGGAAGAACATTTAAAAATCGATGGTAAGCCCAAAAATCTGAAAATAAGTCGATTTAGAATCGTACCGTAGTACCCCCAAAAAATCCTGTCAAAATATATTCATTACGATTTTTATTGATCGTTTTTAGTAAAATTTTAATTTTACAAAAATATTATTATTTTGTGCTGTCACTATGCTTTTCGGGAATTAAATATAATTAGCGTATGGAAGCACTTTAACATGGCCGATTTTTCACGGGTCTCATTTTGATTCGATCCAGGGGAGAAATGGGCGAGACGTCATTCTCACACGCGTATTCCTCTCTTTCTCCTCTTCACTTTCCCTTCTCTCTTTCCTCTTTCCTCTCATTTATCGTGTAGTCGGCACTCGTCTCTTCTAGCGGACCCACTAATTCTCGTGTAGTCGCCTGTGCTCCTTTTCATTCGTTTCTTCGTCTCGAAAGTCCTTCTTTCCTCTTCATTCTTCTTCCTCTTCATTCTTCTTCCTCAGTATTCTTCGTGATATGGGGATAGGTTATTCATTCTCTCTCTTTTCCATTGCAGTGAGACTGGCTGGTTTGGGCGGGGGCTCACCCTCCTCTCCCCTTGGTGGGAGCAGGAATCGCAATCGGTCCCTTCGCAAGACGGCAGCCGTCGAGGAGGAATTGGAACCGGTCAAAGGTCAGTGACCTACCAATCGATCGACCCATCCATCGAATGACGTCAATCCGTGGACCCGTACTCGATTGGTCTCGATATCAGCGTGTCTTCTTACTCATTCCATTGTTATCGTGGGTGAGGGCATAATCCTGGTTGCAGACTACAATGAGAGTGGAATGAGTGCTTCATCCCTCCATCTCCAATCGGTGCCTCGTCTTCTCCTTCCCCCCTCTGATACTGCCTCCTCCCTTGCACATCTGATCCCCAATGGTACTCACTGTCCATTGGCCCCCTCTGACCACTCCTTCAGTCTCAGTGGACACCAATCTCCTCGTCGTTCCCTCTCCTGGCTCTGCCTACAAACTTTCTCCTGATTCCTCTCGTCAACCCTCCAGTAAGTGCTTACCTCTAGCAGTATCATTGCTCCTCTTGAGATGATCTTCCATCGGCCTCTGACTTCCTCACTTCCATCAACTTTCCTTCCAATATCATGTCGATGCTGGGCAATCAATCGAATGGTCTCCAATTACTGGGACAACTCACTCGAGATCCCAAGATGGTAAGGGAGGAAGATGACATCATTCGAGAATCTTCCTTCAGGAATCTGGAGACACTGACGACAGTTCGGCTCTTTCTCCTAATCCTTCCTTTGATCTCTCCTCTCACACTTTCAAGAACGATCCCTCCGGTCTCCTTCAGGTGTGATCTCTCCTTCTATGGAGATCCTTCCCTTCTTCATCCTTCTCTCTTCCAGATCCACAATTCATCGACTGAATCCCAAGCCTCGATCACTCATCCCAACAAGACGATGATCCAGGAATGTGTCCGCAGTGGAGGGGGAAGGTCAGTCTCCCTCCCCCCATCCCCCCTCCCCCCTCTAACCTCTCCTCTCCAGATTCCAATTGCAACGTAAAAAGGGTCGATCGGAAGTATGGAATCTCTTTGGGCAGGTACCACTTGAATGGCTGATCACTTATATCGCATTTCACACGCCTTTCCTACTTCTTGTAACCCACTCCTTTTCATGAATCATTACTGAACTCCATTCTATTCACAGTCTCTCTCCTTCTCTTTCAGTCTCACATCTTCTCTACTCTCTCTAATTCTCCTTCAATCTCCCTTCTCTCAGGTCGTCGATACCCTCACGAATCAACGTCTCCCGTACGTGGCCTGCTATGCCTGCAAGGTGATCTCCTACTTGTCCATTCTGAGGGAGGGAAGGAAGGGAGGAGAGGGAGGGAAGGGAGAGAAGAGAGGGAAGGGTTGATGAAGAGACATCACGATGAGGGCATCTCACTCATTCGGGAAAGGAAAGGATGAGAGGGGTGGAATGAGTATTCCTTGAGGTGTTGTACACTGACACTGGAGGAGGAACAGGGAATATGACGAGACATCGATGTCCACTCGGAAGTTCATTCCGATCATTCACTGGTAGGATGAAGGAAGAGAATTCGAATGATATTCCACTTTAGGATCGAGTACCGAGAGAAATAATTCATTCGATTCCTATCGATCAAATAGGAGATCTGCGAGTCCCGAAGCGAAGAGAATGCATACGAATGTACGGTATCGATTGATCGTTGGTGCACGAATGCTCTCAATTGATGGGTTCAGTTTCAGTCGCTAGAAGAAGCATCAGCTCATTCTCCCACTGCTCTCTTCCAATCTCAGCAATCTTCTGATTCTCTCTCAGAGGAAGAGAAGGAATCTCTGGCAGAGTCTGCAGTCAGATGCTGTGTCCTCGATCTGCTCCATCCCGCTACCTTCCAGGTAGAACACCTCCCTCCCCCCTCCTTCCCCCCCCCCCCCTCCCATGAAGGAGATGGAATGGGATGGAGAGAAGGCATCATGAATGGAATGGGAGAATACATCGTAGTCTAGCAACCACCAGAACATGAAGATGAAGAAAGAAATGAATGGAAATATTCCCCTCTTATCAATTCACTTTTTCAGTCCCGGGGATTTCTCGATCTTGCATCTCAACTACTGAAAGTGGGCAGAAAGAGATCATGTCTCGAATTGTTCCCTGATCCAGCCACTATGTCACAGGTTGATATTTGATCTCTGAATCTCAACTGATCTTTGATCTGTAGAACATCGACTTCATGAGTAGAGCTTCACGGGAAAGTTCTGGGCTGGAAATAAGTAACACAAATGAAGTGACAATCTCGATTGAACGAGTGATGATGCACGGGGAAAGATTCGTTCTCTACCACCACACCCTCAGGTACTACTACTCTCCTCCTCTTCTACCGTGTTCCTTTCCCTCCTCTCCTACCGTATTCCTTCCAGTGCCAATTGGTCGATGAAGAAGTCAGTGATCGGTGTCTACTCTGCGAGTGATGTCCATGGCTTCGGTGGTGCCCTTGAGAGAGCACTGGCCGAGTACCGTGTCCCCTCCGACAAGAAAGTACGGGCGGTCGTTCCAGCGGGCACGAAGATAACCCTGCCCAATGTGACAGTGTATCCCGATGTTATCGACTCGATCACTTGCGTGAGGCTTCCCTCCCTCGTTCAGAGGTCAACGATCATTCCAGTTGGTGAGTGAGGTGATCGAGCAGTCTCCGATGGGGGAATTCCTCTCGAATCTGGACACACTCACTCAGACATTCGCTTCCCTCGATCTGCTCCCTTTCTTCACTCCTGGTACTCCATCCCCCCTCTCCATTTACTCTCTCTCTCTTCCAGAATGGAAAGATCTCAATCGCATCGTTCGTTTCTACCGTATGACTTCTGGATGGGACAAACATCGAGTATCGATCGGAGAAGCAGTCACTCACACTCACAATGGTCAGAGGGAGATCTCAGTCTAATCAATCGATACTTGTACAGTATCCCTGGCAACTTCGATGCAATCAGTGGACTGGAGTATGGTGGAGGCATGCTCTCGTTTCCTTCAGCCATTCTACGAGGGGATCAACTCCATCTCGATTGCTCCTCTTCCCATTGTAATCGTGAGCTCCCTTCACTCCTTCCCTCTCTTCTCTTTGGTTCTCGGAAGATGCGTTGATGTCATTAGTAATGCCATTCCTCTCAGATAATCCCTGAGTGGTTCGCTCTCATCCACGTCTTCGAATCCGAGGGATCTTCCATCTTAGAGGAACAAAGGAAGAAAATCTTGCAGCTATTAAGGTATCTTTAGCTCCTTTTTTCATTCCAAGGAGTGCAAGTAGCTCTGAGTTGTACGTTGTGGGGGGATTTGTAGTGAGTGGGAGAGAGAGTTGAGAAGTGAGTGAGTGGTGATCTTCCATGGGAAATCCCTAAGAGAGGGAAGAACCAATCCAATTATGAGTGAATAACCCGGAGGGATCAGATGGCCATTGATCTCATTCAGGGATCGATTCTCCGCTCTCTTCACTATGGACTACAAAATAGCAGTGGTTCTCAATCCGAAGATCAATCGTAAATTGTCTGTTCTCTTCAACGAGACAGAGAAGGAGGAGATCTTCAATGGAATCAGAGAGAGATGCGGACTTCTCCCTCAAGAGAACACGAGTATGGACACAACTGGTGAGAAGGGAGATCCTTGAGGGAATGAGACCATCTCCCCTTCAGAAGGACCAGCTGCTGAATTGACGAGGAAGAGATTCCTCGATTCTCTCGAAGATGCGTCGAGTGACGATGAATTGGAAGCCTACGTGAGGGCAAATTGCCCCTCCGATAGGTGAGACCCCCCTCCCCCCATTAACTCCTCCATCTCCCCTTCAGGAACATTCTCTCCTTCTGGAATTCGAACAGTCGTTCTAAGTATCCTCGACTGGCAACTCTCGCTCGTTCCATTCTCTCCATTCCTGCCTCTGCTCCCACTACCAAAATCGATCGACGGTTCGTCTCCTCTACCGTATCCTACTATTGATATCGTATTCTTCAGGGTTGCTTCTCTTGGTCCAGAACACGTCCAATCATTCCTCATTCTCCGATCTTCCTATCAAAGCCAAAATGATCAGCCACCGGCCTGATCAGCTACATATTGCTATTCAATTCATGCATATTTGTTAGTCTACTGAATTGACTAGTGATGATCCAATCGATAGAATCGGATAGTCTTGTAAATAGAGAATTAGAGTCATTATATTTGTGTATTCCATCACGTTGATCTCATTCATCAATTGATTTCTGTCCCCTATGCCTTTTACTCCATTCCTCTCTCCATTCCCCGTGACGTCACTCATTTCCCCTCCACACACATATTTGTCCTCTCTCCCATCCATCGGGTCCGTGTGCCGATAAGAAGTAGACTGGACTAGGTCCATCCTCTCTTTCCATCTAACACGGATGAACCCTGATCAGTCCCTCTTTTTATTGTCACTCCATGCCATGCACTCTTGCTGTGCGGATAAACGCCATTTATTGAATTCTGAGAATGATTGAATGGACGATTTCTTCACTCAGAAGTTTAGATGCATCCACTCGAATTTCTTGAGTGGGAATCTGGAAGGAGAGAAGAGTAAAGGGGAAAGGAAGGGAAGAGATGGTCTCACTTCTGATCTAGTTCCTTCTTCTCGTCATTCAGCATGTACAACATCTTGTCGTACTTCGGCTCAGCGTCTTCGATCATTGCAGCGATGTCGACGATTGTCTTCGGAAGAGGAGAAAGAAGAGTTGCTCGATCTGAAGGTGGGAGGAGAGGGGGAGAGAGGGGTAGGGGGGGTCTCACCCTTCCAGAAAGTGAGTTTTGCCTCGAGGATCTTGTCCGAGTCCTCCCATTTCTTCCATCTGATGATGTCTCTGTCGAAGATGTCGACGAGCATGTAGAACCACGACATCATATCGGACTTGCGAGTGAGCACCTCAGAGAGAAGTCTCCCCCTTCGTCCCCTCTCCTCTCTCTACCTCTGCTTTGTGCGCTTCGGGAGCACAGAAGACGAGATTCTGTCCAGTGAGAGGATAACTCTTCTCCATCCGGAGCAACTCGAGTTGATTGGTGTCGTCAGTCTGGGATCAAAGATCACTCCCTTCCTTCCCTCTCTCTCTCACCCTGGCTGCAGAAGCGAAATCGACGAGGAAGACCTTGTCGTACAAATCCTGAAGACGCCATTTACTCATTCTCCCTCCAATTGCAAACCCGAGTAAGTCCAATGCAGAAATTGTACGGTTTGATGTCTCGATGCACATATCCCAGCTTGTGGAAGTCCTGCATGGAGAGAGGAGGGGGAGAGGAGGGGAGGGGGGGAGGGTCTCACCCTCAGAACTCGGAGTGTCTCGAGAGCGAGGAAGTAGGCAGTCTTCTTGTCGTAGTTGTCCTTCTTCTTGATTGCTCTCTCCCGAACCTGAGATGTCTCATTCATCCACAGAGACTGCTCTACTACAGTATACCTTGGATATGTTCGGACCGAGAACATTCATGACGACGAAGGGTTTTCCCCTCGAGATCCCACTCTCGATGTAGTCAGGGAATCGATAAGTGGGGGCATCACTCTTGATCGTTGTCTTAATCTTACTGAATACTCCCTCCTCGATCTGCAATCGATCCACCGTAATCTCCTCCCTCATTTACCGTATACCTTGAGTCTCGTTCTAAACTCGTGCTTCCTTTTATCGATTTTGACAGCGTAGAACTTCCTTTTCGTCGTTTCTTCCTCATCTCCATCCTTCTCTTCCTCTGCCAGATACACATCACAGTACCGTCCGTCTCCTATTAGTCCTCCGATACGGTATCTGCCACACAATCGATCCATTCGCCCTCTCCTCTACTACCGTACCTTCTCATACTGGTCTCTACAGTATCTCCTATTCTCAATCCATTCCTTTTGATCAGAAATTCTTCGATTGTCTTCAGTTCCGTCTCATTGAACTTCTCCGCATTGGCAGAGATGGTGGGATTCTGGTATCCAATAGTTATCTTCCATCTACAGTACCCCTCTCACTCCCTCGCTCTTGATGCGTTCCTTGAGCATGAGGATGTTTGGTCCTTTGTACTGTAACCGAATCAATCGACACTCCATACATACAGTAATCGTGGCCAACCGTATTGGGGTTGACAGCAGGCTTGCCTGGTTGGGGGGACGCAGCATACATAGACAGAGTACCGTACTGCAATCGATCGAATACCTAACCGTACCATCTCGCGTTGACCTACCTGTGAGGTGTTCCTGACTGAATTATCTTGGTCGCATTGGGTCCTCTCGATGACATCTCCGAACTTAGGTTCCTCCTTCTTCTTTGACGGTTTTTTCTTCTGAATAAATCGGGATGGAATTGGAGATGGAAGATCACTTCACTTCCTTCGGAGGCATCCTTTCTTCAACCACACACGAGTAGAATGAGAATGGAAAATGAATGGACGAGAAGAGAGAGTGAGTTCTCTCACCCATCCATCCAATATTCTAATTTTGAAAATGGTCGATTGTTAGATTAGTCATTTGATCTCTGAGTTGGCTGAGTATTCTTGGCCATTTCGATGGACTCTGATCGAGAACTGTCTCAAAATAAGCCCGATGAGTCACTCTCCGAAAATTCCTCCCATCCTCATTTCTTCCTCTTCCTCCTCATCCTCCTCTTCTCTATACTCATCCTTCCGGGGGCTTTTCCCGACTGTCAAAATAAGCAGAAAAGGACAACAGGAATGAGTCACTCGACGTTCTTTTGAGTTCTCTCGTGTATCGTTTAGATTCATGTGAAGAGAGAGAAGGGAAAAGTACTAGAGAGTAAGAGAGAAGAGAAAGGGGAAGGGGCGGAGTCAGAAAGGGGTTAAAACGACTAGAGGGGAGAAGGGGAGCATTCACTACTGGGTGATCAACCATGACTCGGCTACCACTTATTCTCTTCTCACTCGGACTCCTTCACACTGCGAGTATCATCTTATCATCTACTAGAACCCTGACAACTTCCCTTCCTCTCGATTCCCACGGTTCTTCTTGAGTTTTCTCCTTCATTCTCTCCTTGCAGTCTTTCTCTGCTTCAGTGGCTGTTTCTCGACCTGCAGACTTCAAAACGAACTGTTATCTGGCTGCTAATGGAGGTAAGGTCCTTCCCTCCGATTCTTCCTCTGAAAGGACGAGTCAATAAGGACGGCCCATTGAGTGCAATTGTGTTCTTAGCCTTAGCCATCAATGATCATAGCACCTTCAATAGTTTTCTCCACTTGAATGGAATAGATCGGAAAACCCGATGGAGTGTCTTCATGGAAGTGCTACTCTAGAACTGTGGTTTGAAACGAACCGATTTATAGGGAAACTCGAGTGTTCCTTCCTCTCTTTGCAGGTTGCGAGTGTAAGGTAGTGGAGGGAAGCGAGGAGACAACTCGATTCTACCAGGACCTCGACCCATGCAGAATGAGCGTCGAACGTGAGCTTCGCTCTTTCTTGCTTCTTCCTCTTCTTCTTCTTCTTCTTCTTCTTCTTCTTCTTCTGAATTTCACTTGTTTTTCTCCCTCTCTCGTGAATTCGCGAGAGTAAACTCACTCGGGGGAAGAAAGGGAATCATTCTAAACTCCCTTCTAATCTCCGTCTTTCTAGAGAGAGAGTGAGATGCTTCCTAAGCATTCCCAGTTTCGAGAAATATTCTAATCTATTTTTTTCAGTCCAGACTGCTGAGAACAAGAAGAAGCTGAACGCTGAGATCCAGCAGAAGTTCAGAGCATTTAAGGTGATTTCTCTCTCTCTCTCTCTCTCCCTCCCCTCCTTTCTCTCGAATGATCTTTGATCTCTGTAGGAGAACTGCTTCCCGAAGCCTTCTGGGGGCTGCAAGTGCAACGTCGACGAAGGGCAGGGAGAAGTCGTCAGGGAATTCTCAGAAGACGCAGATTGCAAGAAGAGTCTCGAGAGTCAGTCCCTTATTCATTCCTACAGAATCATCGTAGAATGTTCTCAACTCTTTGATACTAACGTGGGAAGAGTCTAAATTGATCTCACTGGCCTCCTCACTGTGTAGTACACATGTCCCAGTGCTTTTCCTCTGTTTTTCTTCATCTCAGAGTGAGTAGTTTTGAGTGAGAAGTCTTCTCCTACTCAATTCTCTTCTCGAGTCAGTTGTTATCGACACCATCGATTACATTCCTCACGTTGGGGTTCGTCAATCAGGGGATTCACATAAACAATAGTCTGAGACGTCATGAAAGAGGGGATCGAGGATTAGTAGATCAACAACTACGAATATCCATCGATTGATTCAGGCCAGACTGCTGACAACAAGAAGAAGCTGAACGAGGAGATCAAGGAGAAGTTCGGAGGATTCAAGGCAAGAAATCCCTTCCGTTTCCCTTCTGAACCCTCTCTCTTCCCTTAGGAGAACTGCTTCCCCAAGCCATCCGGAGGATGCAAGTGCAATGAGAAAGACGCCGAAGGAAACGAAGTCGTCGCCACTTACGATGATGCCGCCAAGTGCCAGGTACCCTACTCCCTACCGTACTCTCTCCATTACCGTATCCTCCGTCAGGCATCTGCTCGTGTGAAGAGAGAGGATCGTCCTTCTCAGAATGTTCGTGATCCCGTGAGAGAGAAGGCACAGGCTAACTACGCTCTTGTTCTGGATGAATTGAGGGCGAAGTTCAAGGGACTCAAGGAGGGATGCTTCCCCCGACCCAAGGGTGAGCCCCCCCCCCCCCCCCCCCCCCGCCTCCCCCTCCATGACACTCTCCCTTCCAGGATGTCTCTGCACGATTGGGAAGACTCCGGAAGGTCGTGATATCACCGAGAGAAGAATGAAGGACGCAGACTGCAAGTGCAAGGAGGGAGAGAAGGGACCGGGCTGTCCCGCTGCCTGAGGGGGACACCCCCCCCCCCCTCCCCCACTCCTACCCACTCATCTTTCTGTTTGTACTATTTGACCATTCACCTTTTTTGTCTGTTTAGTAGACATTTCCATACATTGAATGCTTTATGAGATATTCGAATGAATGCGATTCACATTTAAAGTATTGGTTCATTGAACATTAATAACCATTAAAATTAATATTTTTTGGACAGATTGATAGTGGGAATCTCTCTCTCTTTCTCTTTCCATTCTTTCCTATCCCAAAAAATTCTCAAACAAACGGTTATTCATCACTACATATAAATGGCGCTGTTTATTATCAACATTTCTAATGTGCAGACACAATCATCTCTGTTTGATTCGTGTGATTCATCTCATTCTTCCTATCAATAAGAATTCTTTAGATCTACCTTCGAATGAAAAAAAATGTTAATTGAAATCGAAAATGTTGTCTTCGCATTGTTGCAACAATTGGGAGAGAACAATACTCAATTTCCATTCCCACTCGATTCCATTTGCATTCCCCTCCCCCCCCCCCCTCCTTCTCCTCCTCCTCCTCATTCCTCTCCCTCGATGGATTCGGTGGTGGCTGCTTCTTCTACTCACGTGGAGACTCTCTCCGACCCTCAGCAGACTCTCGTCCTCCGTCTCAAGAAGAAGGAATATCCCCATGTCACTTGGGCCAAGAATGTCGTCGGTGAGAGCAGAGACCATCCAGGGAAGGAATTCTTCCATCTCAGACAACGAGGGACTTGGTCGACTGAAGTCGAACTGCTGCTGCATCTACGTCCCTCCTCGAGACTTCGATGATCCCGCCACGTGGGTGCCCGACGAGTGCGAGGTATCCACTACAGTATCCCTCCCCACTCAATCCCCCGATCGATAAGTGATGAAGTAGTCCCCCTCTCTTCTCAGCTCACGCCGATCCCTTTCTTGCCAGGCGGGAATCTCAGCTTGCCCTCGGGGGGCAGTCTGGAGAGGGAGAGAGAGAGGACATTGTTTGGAGAGAGACCGGAAGACGATTGACGTGTGTGAACACTGTTCATACACTGGAATACACGCGTGCTCATCCCCTCCCTCCCCCTCCTCCTCCCCCCTCTCCCCCCTCTCTCTCTCCCTTGCTACTTCCTCCCATCTCATCCCATTCCTTGCAGACTGCTCACTGCAGAGGACACACTCTCGCCCCTCCCAAACCGAAGAACTGAAGAGAATCGAAGATCGAAGACAAGAAGACCTCCGTCCCCTTCCCTCCTCCCTCTCCCCTCCCTCTCCCCTCCCTTTTCCCTCCCCCAATCCCTCACGATTCGAGCCATAAATTATTATTTATCATTTATGAGTTTGCTGTAGTTCTGCTAGTTTAAATGGAGTGACTACAATATAATAGAGAGGAAAGACTGAATTGATCCCGTGGAACGAGAGAATGATGAAGACCAGTGGAGATGAGCACTCCTTAGAACTTGGCCTTCTTGCGGAAGTAGCAGCACACCTGGCACTGAAAGGAGGCAGGTTACGGTAGTCAGTGGATACTGTAGATCAATGGAAGAATAAGTCACTCACTGGCTGCTGGTTCTGGGTGCCGACCTGGCAGACAGATTGGCCGGGGCACTGGTAGTTGGAGTTGCAGGATCCAATCTGGACTCCGCCAGTGCATGCACACTGAGACTGGTCGAAGTTACGGACGACGGGGGGCTGAGTGACGGGGGGAAGAGTAGCAGGAGGGAGAGTACCAGGGGGCATCGTGGAGGGCTGTGCTGCTGAAAGAGAATGAGATGAAGGAGGAAGAGAGAGGAGAGGAGAGGAGGGAGAGGGAGGAAGAGCACTCACAGCTATCCCACACGCACACTTGCGAGTTCACGTCGAAGACCGTAGCAGGAGCACACGGCATACGCTGCCATCTGAAGGAATACGGTAGACGGATCGAGAAGTGAGTGGAGGAGGAGGGAGTACCTGCCGCAGAAGAGGTTGTTGGGGGCAGGCTGGCACTGGAGGTAGTGGGAGCGAGACTGGGGATCAGTGGCAAGGGGATCGACCATCCACGAGCAAATTCCCTGGTACTGCGCATTCGAGACTCCTCCTTGCACTGAAAGGTACTATTCGAGAGGAAGGGGGAGGGGGAGGGTAGAGGGATGGGTACCGAGGGGGCAAGGTTGGGGCTGGATCACTGCTGCCTGGTCACGCTGAGGAGTGGGGCAGTACTGCTGCTGGGTGGAAGTCGTCTGGCAGTTCTAGAAGAGAATGAGGTTATGGTAGGTCATTGGGTAGATAGACAGGTCCAACTCACGACGTCAACGGGAAGCTGCTGAGGGGCGCAGAGGCAAGGGTTGATCTGAGGAGGTTGAGTGGTGGCGATGGGGACAGGCTGAGGAGAGCAGCAGGTGGAAGAGGCAAGAGAAGGCTCGTTGGTGGCAGTCAGCTGGAAGGGGGTCGTGGAGGGGGGAGGGGGGAGGGGGGGGGGGAGGGGGGGGAGAGGGAGAGGGGACGGGGGAGGGGGGGGAGGGAGAGTACCTGGATGCAGAAGCAGGCTGGCTGCGAGGGAGGGCACGGGCAGTTCTGGTACTGGGAGAAGGTGAGCGTGGGACGCTGAAGGGGATACTGTAGATACCGTACACCAGTGAGACACCCAAGAGGGATCTAGAGGGAGGAGAGGGGATACCTGAGTGGACTGGGGAGAGCGACGCTTGGCATCAGAGTTGAGAGGGATGGCAACGGGAGCGAGAATCTCGGGAGTGGGACAGACACAGTTGAGTTCTCCATTGGGGCATGCACACTGATTGGGAGCCTCTCTGATCTCCTCGATCTGGATGGAAGCCGAGGCCTTAGGGGGGCAGAAGTTGTAGGCCGTCGAGTTGGAAGAGTCACAGAGAGCCTGCTGACGCTCGATCGATCGGGCGGTCTTGCATCTGAGAAGAGTACGGTAAGAAGAGAATACGGTAAGCCAAGGGGGGCGAAGAGTGGGGCAGATCACCTTCTGGACGAAGCGACGAACTCGTATCCTGGAAGGCACTCACGGAGAAGCCAGATACCGAGATCCTTTCTGCAGGATACGGTAATGAAGGGAGTAATGAGGGAGGGAGATCGAGGGGTCAGATAAATGATCACCTGTCGGACATAATGTCGCTCTGTCTCACACACTCCACGTAGCGAGTTGGATCAGCAGTGGCACGGGGGAACGAAGGAAGCTGAGAGAGAAGAGGATAATGAGAGAGAGATGAGAAGGGAGAGAGGGAGGAGTACCTGACAGATATCTCCCAGAATGGCCCTCCAGTACTTGGGATTCTCATCACCATCCTTAGAAGAGCAAAGAGCAACTGCGATGAAGGCTGAAGAGAAAGATGATGAGAAGCGCAGATTGAAGAAGAGAAGAGGAGAGGAGAGGAGAGAAGAGGAGAGAAGAGGAAAGAGGAGAGGAGAGAGAAGTTGTGAAGGAGAACACAGAGTAGAAACACGAATAGATGATGGAATGGATGAAGATATATAAGTAATGATGACCTACCAGACAGAAGGATGGTAGTCTTCATGTTGAGAAGAGGTGGTTGTGGGATGCTTCTCCCTCCTCCTTCCCTCCCTTATATCCCTCTCCCCGCCCCCTCCAGAGACCGGAAAGAGATTCACCCCGCTGAGATGCCCCCTTTTTCACGCACCTTCTTCCTCATTGGCGCGTTTTTGGACGACAGGCTCCGCCCCTTCTAAGTCCCGCCCCTTTTAGCTGCGAGATTACTGGTTGAACCCTTGCACTTTGTCATCCTCTGTGGATGATCCTTTCCGTCAACAGTACTGCAGTACTTCTCTCACTAATCTGCCCTCTTCTCCCCTTCCAGAAGACTTCCACTCACCTCTTGCAACACCCAGTAGTAATCTCTCGAGAAGGGCTCTTCCCTCATCTTCTCTTCAACTGGATGATCTTCGTTTGATCTTCCTACAACTTGTTCGTGCGCTTTGTCAAAGGCGAAGAGTCATCTGATGCTACTGTAGACAACACAGAATATTGGTCTTCGGCACTATTCAGTTTGAAGTAGTTTCATTTTAAATCTCTGGCTTTCGATAGAAAAAATAGATAATCCGTGAGTGTGGAGTATTCTCGTCACGGTATCTCTCTGGTACATCACCCAGAGGGTGTAAAGACTCGTGCCGTTCTCTCTTTCTCTCTCAAACAAGTGATTAGCTCTTCTCTCGTCATCTGGAAGGGGCACCATTATTAACGCGTCTTCTGGAATTTCCCTTCACATCCCAAACACCAAAAGTAAGGAGAAGTCTTCCCAGTTCGAGGTTTTCTTCTCTCGAGTTTGGTCTCAAACGGGATAATCTTCAAGTGGATATCACTTTCCCTCACGGAAGAATCACCATCTTCATCCTCTTCTCTTTCTTCACTTTACCGTCTAAGGAACAACTTCACCTTCCCTCTGTCTACGGCACCGGAAGTGTTTGAGAGAGAGAAGTGGGGTCATCTCCCCTCTTCAATCACCTTCAAGTACTCACGCAACCGTTCTTCTCTCTCAATAAAAAGTGGAATTGAATCCGTGACGAGTCAGTCTACTAGTCTCTCTCCGTCTGCAATAACCTCCGATTCGAGGGAGACAACGAATGGCAAATACACGGTAGTCACTCCAACTTCAGAGCACACTGACCTCATGGACCAGCCTCTCATCTAATGTAACTCTCACTTGTCCACTTACTGCAATGACACGCCATTACGTCAAACGTGCTTTATTTCTATGACTCGTATGTTATGTACAAATATGGCATATTATTACAAAGCGCTGGCAAATTATCAGTTAGCTACCGGCCTATCACATCAAATCATTAATTATCTATAGTACTGCTCAATGGGATGAAATGTATATCTCATGCTACGGAAGTCTCTTCTTGGCACACTCCGCAGTAGCTTCGATGAATCTGAATAGTCCGGTATCCCTCGGCCTCTCCAGTCCTCTCTGCAGTCTCCTTCTCACTACTGCCACGAACTCGTTGTTAGACAAACGACCATCCTGAAAAGAACGACTGTGAACACACTCCCCCCAACTATCACACTGAGGAGCAGTACGATTATTCTAAGAAAATATCTCGTCATCCCGGAAGCCCCCATCTCCCTCCCTCTCCAGATGACGTCATGGCAAAGCAATGTAATCAGTTCAAGCATTAGAGTCTCATCTTGTCTCTTGTCTTCTCTCTGGTCAAACACGAGGGAGAGATCCCTCTCACCTCCGTTCTTTCCGGGGGCCTCTCCCCCCTCTCCCTCTCCCTCTCATCAGGTGTTTTTGTTCCCTCGTTATCAAGTGGCAACCACCGTGAGCGAGGCAAGAAGAGGCAATGAGGGGAGGGAGAGGGGGACATTCTCAGACTCTCTCCCGCTCATAGCTGATAAACATTCCTTCGCTGATTAAAAAGGCCTGTCCCTCTCTCCCTTGTTTTCTCGCCCTTATCTCATCCATAGATAGCCCAGCCATTCCACTTCGTGCATTAGTCACAGATTCGGCTCGTAGCTGCCCTCCCCTCCCTCTTCCTTCTCTCTTCCACTCACTCCATTCTCATCGAAGATGGTGACAGCGACGAAGACGACGTCTTCTGGCAGATCGACGTCGGAGATCTTCTTGATGATCCGTTCCAAGTCACGAGCAGACATCGACATACCTCAATGCATCCAAGGTCTAGAGAGTACTCTTCATATTTATATTAAATGAATGAGGAATGAAAGTGAATAAATTGGGAAGAGGGAGACTGATCTCACCCGCCATTTTATGGAAGTGCAGTGCAGCTTCGAGGGCGTCGATGTGGAAGAGAACGTTGAAGAAGGCCTGCACCTACAACCAACCCCCTCTCTCTCTCCCCCTCCCCCACCTACCTCATCGAAGGAGACTCCGTCATCCATCGACTTCTTCATTCTCTTTCGCAGTCTCTTCAGCATCATCCGTTTCTTCTTCTCCGACAACTGAAAGAGGAACCCCCATGCCATCAATGGATATTAAATCCGATCCGCCCTTCCCACTCACCTCTGCATACTGGATGAGCATGTGTGCGAATGATTCGTAGCTGATGAGTTGTTCTCCCTCCTCCCTCCCTTCCTCTTCCGCTCTTCGAATCAATTCCATTCTGAGTACATCCCGATGCAGTCTCGCCTGCCACGGGAAAGCAATGAATGCAGAGTAGAATGGCCAGATCAATTCCAATCTGTCCATCCCCCTAATCTACGACTGATACATGTTTGAAAGAGGTATGTCTTTAAAACAAGTCACTTGGAACTCGAGAAATTTCGCGGCTGCCAGTTTCCCCTTTCGATCCGGCCCGAAGAAGTATCTGCAAATCGAGCATTTCCTTCTTTGAAAAATAGTTTGAAAAATACTTAGATCAATAAAATTACAGATTAGAATATATTTAATTGTATACTCCTAATTATAGTAGTGAGACCTAGGATTCCCCACGCTGGGAATAAAATGGTTTGCGTACCTCTCTAGGACCGAATTGGATGACTCTTGGAAGGAGGTCTTGGCGAAGGAATGGTCTCGATGCTTCTGGCCTACCATCGTCTGAGACATCACTAGTTCCTGAGAGGAAGATCACACGATTAGACCACACTGATGGGAGATGGAGTGACTGATCCTACCTGCACTCTTCTGAACTCATTCACATCGAGTGCCCCGTCACCGTTGATATCGAAGATCTGGAAGGCTACCTCGAAGTCTTTTGGAGAAGCTGAAATGAGACATCGGCACTTGTCAAAACATTGATATTTTGCACGAAAATATATTATTTTGAAACCCAACTTGTACATGAAAAACTATCAATCAAAGGCATATTCATTACGCAACTTTCATAGAAGGGTAAATGAATGGAACTGACTAGAGAGAAGGGTCATGAGAAAGAGGTAGTCAGAGTAAGTGATCAGTCCATTTTCTCCCAGTTGGTAGAAGATCGAATTGACGTCCGAGAAGACGTGCTTCTTCTTAGTCGGATCGTACAGCTATAACCACCATTTTATCACAGCTTTGGTACTCCAACCATAAAGTCAGTTTTTTGTCTAAAATAGTGACCTTGAATTTATCGAGTCCGTACTTCCTTGGTTGCATCACTCCAGGAGTGAAGGAACGAACGAAATCCTCAGGAGTCATCAACACTTGCTTCAATTGGATATGCCATTGATGAATTATCCCAATAAGGCAATTCTTTGACTACTCTCTACTCCATCAAAAAGGACAGTCTGATGCTCACTTCGTATGTCTTTCCCTCGTTCTCCGTTACCATCTTGAGAGTAGCGAAATAGCGGAAGATTTTATCGGGGCCTGAGTAATACAGGACATTCAGCACGATGGAACTAGAGTAAACACGGAACAACAATAAGTTAACAAAGGTGGGCAGTATCTACTCACTCGAGTACATCCTCAATCGATCCTCGTACTCGACTATTCGCCTCTCTCGGAAGCCATTCTTAGCCTTCTTCTTCTTCTTCTCTTCTTCCTTCAAATTATTAAATAACTAATCAATAATGAAAGCAGCGGAAAAATTCGCACCGATGCATATATCAGATATTCATCCCCGATCAATTAGTTAAACAAGTGAACCTTATTCTCTGCTTCCTCCCCTTCACTCTCCTCTCCTCCTTCCACCTTCAGTTGTTCAGCCTTCGGTCGGAATTTTGCACCCAACTCGTTGTAGATGCTGCATACATCTAATCTCATCCACCCATCATACGATTAGCGAACTGAAAGGGGGGGGGGGGGGGACTTACTAATCGAATTCGAAGAGAAGGAAGGCGAAGAGTCCGAGAACGAGCGCGAAATTGAAGTTGAATAACTTCCTTAGAGGAGGCCAGATGTACGGTCGTTTGGCATATACCGAGGAGGAAAAGTGAGAATAACCAGATCCCACTTTCCTGGAATTTGACGCAGTGAGAACTTCCTAACTAATTATAGGGTACCTGTCAGAGTAGAAGAAGGGATCCTTACTCTCCTTGGTCTTCAGTCCACCAAACGGAGTGTAGGCAGAGACGGGATCAATCTGCGATCGATCGATCATCAAATCCTACCGTATTCAACCAACAGTACCTTCTTTTCCTCCTTCTTCGCGGGAGTACTACTCCATCGTCGTCCCACTCTCCATCCACTTCTCGTCGCGCGCGCGAGCATCATCGCATACCTTAATTTTTTTGTTTTTATTTCGTCCACATAACACAATAAGCATCACGCAATACGAGCCAATCACGTTTAAACGAACAATAAATGTAATAGCAGATTATTAGAAATTGTGAAGATCATTGGGGAAATAAGCGGGCAGATAACAATGGATGCTATTGGAGGGAGTCTCAATTGGCGGCATTTCCTCGAGTGCGCACTTGATAGTTGTGGAGATGGGCGAGATTGACTTCAGCAGTCGTCGTCTGATCCTTGACGAAGAGGAGTTCCTTGCTCAGTTCATCCACTGCCTTCTGCACAGAGTTCTTGTTCTTCTCGAAGAGTTCCTTCGCCTCATCCAGATCGTACTCCACCATCACATTCGCCCCCAGCCACACTGAGACCTTCTGTGGTTTCTCGACCTTCGCCTTGGCATAGGCCTCTTCACTGATGAGATAGTGAGTCTCCAATGACTCTCCCTTGTCTCTCTTCTCGATCAACAGTCGAATCATCGCCAGATTGTCCTCGTATTCGGGCAGTTTAGCGAGCATCCGTTCCTTCTGAGTCGCCAGATTGTTCTCGACGTACTTGTACTTCTTGTACGCCTCAGTGAGACGACCGATCGCATCGGAGAGGTTATCGTCGCCCTCCTTCTTCAGATAATCAGGCACGTCGCCGATCACTTCCATTAGAGGAATCCCGCGATTCGACTCAGTGGGAGCCTCGTACTTGGCTAGGATATCGGACATGTCTGGAAATAAAAATATCGAAATGGAATTTCGAGCGAATCTTTGAATAAACCAATAAAAATTGAATAAACGAAGGATAAAGGTGGGTAAATTATGCTTCAATAAAGCACTAGGACGTCTGCTTAATCAGTTCAACATGTTACATTTGCAATAAACAAGAAATTATTAATGGAAAAGGAATAAGCAAAAGTTGAACAAAATTCGCGAGATCTTAAGGTTGAACATTTTTCTTACAGTATTCGAATAGTGAACCGCAGTCACGAAATGATTTATTTCCAGGTAAATTAAATTTTTCAGTGCTTTACTGTAAAACCTTTACACGTTATTCTATGGCAAGTTCCCAAAAAACATTCGCTTCGAGACCAATCGCGAGATAGCATGTAAATTCGCGTGAGATTGCTCTCTTTCTCAGCTCTCTCATCTCTCACCCACCCCTTGTAAAACACCGTGCTTTGTCTGTGTCTTTATTGTACATAAATTAGAATTATTTATTCGTGATTGATGATCTATGAAGGATGGAATCTGAAGCGGAAGTCAAATCTCGTATTCTCGATGTGGAAAGAGTAGATGCGGCTGTTGGACGACATCACTGAAACTCGAAACTCTTCGTTGCGGCCCTCTTGCTTGGCAGGCTACACTCGCCTTGTCTTCAGATCAGGAGTCGATTTCACTTTTCGCATTGACTCTGATTGGATGAGTTGCATCTTGGGATCGCTTCCTCCAGTGCCTGTAGATGTCTCTCCCTCTCTTCCCCTCTCATCTCCCACCCTCCGAAGTGACTCTCCTCCTGTGTTGGTGTTCCTCTATCATAGCCAGACAGATATCCTGTCGACTGTGTTCCTCCTCTTCATCCTCCACGATGTCAGAGTAGTTCCTCAAGTCCCTCCTCCCTCAGTTCCCTTCTCTCCTCTCACCTCACAATGGGTCTCTTCCCTCGTCCAACCCATTTCCGAGGTTTTTCTGCCTCCAGATCTATTGAAGACGCCACCGAAGTCTGGAGTGATGATAAAGAGGGATAGATTGGATACGGTATACCTCAGAGCTGATCGACCATTTCCTCTTCCTCAGTGAATTCCTAGCATCTCCGAGTGAACTTCTCCTGATGGGGGGACTTATTTCCCCTCTTTCTTCCTTTCCTTCCTTTGATTCCTCCCCCACATTCTGCATGGACTTCAACGCTGTCGAAACTCGCACCAAGAAGCTCGAATTCCTTCGAATTTCCTGCAAAGGAAGAGCATTCACTCCTCCATTCATCTCTCCCTCCCTTACTTCCAACTTCTCCATGCTCACCATCTTCGATGGCGGAATATTGATGCTGAAAGGAAATTCATCGATCGATGAATGACCGGTTACTCACTGCACAGCAGATCCTACCGGGCCCTTCTCCTTGTGTGCTACCGTATCTGTGGCGTAATAGGGAGTGATATCAGCTGCATCCCAATTCGAATCTTTCTCTAGTTCAGGAGCCAATTCTGCCCCCATGTCAGCCATAGCTAGAGCCACCTGGGAATATCGATTGGAGATGGGAGAAGACTACCGTAACCTTGAGATTTCGATCGATAATCCAATTGCATTCGAAGTCGTCATCATCACTACCGAATGGGTTGAGAAGAGCTTCGGCCACTTTCATCCATCCAACGTAGACCACAAATTGGATCATCGTTAGAAAAGGCACGTATGCATCTACCTGGAATACTGTAGATCAGAAGGAGTACGGTAGATGACTGACCGGGTATCGACTGGCATATCGATCGTGAGAGAGATACTGTCTACCCACTATCATCACTGCGAAATATACTCGGACTGAGATGAATATGATCTGAGACAGTCTATCGATTAGGAGGATAGAGTAGATCACCTGGGTGTAATTCAGAGGGACAGGCACCCAATCTGCCAGCCAAAGAGAGAGTAACTGCACTCGTAGTGTGGTCATCTCCTGAGTGAGGAATACTGAAGTGGAAGGGATACGGTAGTCCCACCAGATAGATGTCTTGCAGTGCATTGTCACTGGATATCATTCCCTCGTCTCGTGCTCTTCTCACGTAGTTCATCGCCCATTTGATGGGAAGCCAGAATTTGTTGTCAGCCAGATCTCCTTTCTCGTCCTCATTGACATATCCTGAGAAGGGATGGACCTACTTGAGTATCGATTCATCCAACCTGCTGCTACCAGAGAATCGAGAGTAGGAAATCTCTGCCTCACTGGCACACAAATACATCGGAATACCAGTACCTGAAATAGATGTGTGTACCCCCCCCCCCCCCCTGCCACTTATCTTCCCAGTCTGGAGAACTGTAGATGGCTGTTCCCTACATCGTACTCCTCTCTCTCACCTGCAGTAGACACATGCACCTGGCCACTCCTCTCCTCATAATCCTCGCCCTTTCATCGTCTCCTCTGATGTAGGACGAAGCGAGCAGTACACTCCTCAACCCATTCCCTCTCTCTCTCTGGAGGGGGGGGGGGGGCTTCTCCTCACTTGTCCACCCATCCGATGGCATTGAACTGAGTCTGCCATCTGCCTACCACGAGAGTCACGTAGTATCCAAGCATGAAGGAGAAAGGGATGAAGTCCCCGTACTTGTAGAAGAAAGAAGCCCATCGTTCGAAGATACTCAATCATTATTATTCCATTTATGAAAAAAAGGAAACGAAATAAGCATGCAAGTGTGTTGATGTACCCCCCTCCCCCTTGTCTCGCCTATTCTACTCCAGTCATCATCTTATGATCTTCTTCCTCCCAATTATAATTATTCCACCGTAGATCTCTCCTCTCTTCGTTCTAATTACATCTCCTTCATCTTCCTCTTCCCTTCTCAGTTCATTCTCTCTCTCTCTCTTCAACCATCCCCTGAACTCCCTTCCCCTTTGTTCTTCCCACCCTCCACTAGTCAATCCTCCGTGGGAATCAACACGTTCTTCTCAACAGAATGCCCATGTGATCTGTAGACTTTCACACGATGGATTCAGATATACTTCGGAAGAGGAGACTCACATTTGACTCTCGTGATTCATCGCAGTTCGATAGCAGACGGAGAGAATGGCATATGCGATGGACCAGATGAGCAACTCGTGCCACACTAGTTTCCAGAGGGAACCCTTCCATCTCAGAGATCAAAGATCAGAATGACAGGGAATGAACACTTGTCATAACCAAGACTGCTCAGTTTGATTGACACAAAGATCAAGAGAAGGAGAATGTGAGAGGGAGTCGTCGTTTCGAGTACTCGTAAATTCCTCATTCCCATCACTCTCACTATTCCCGGTAATCTGAAGGGTGATCAAACCTGAAGAGGGTCTTCAAGAATCCGAGGGAGTTCGCATTCGAAACTTCGATTGAATATGTTATTGTCATCTGAACGCAACTTTAACATATTATAAAAGCAAAAATGTAGAGTAAACGGAATGGCGGCGAAGAAGGGAACCATCGTGATCACTGACTAGCCCCCCCCCCCTCTCCCCCCATTCATCCCACTCGAGAGGGAGGGAGAGGATCAACTGAGAACACACCTACCCTTTGACCTACTCCACTCACTGAACCATATGTGAACCAGGAATCAGACTAACAATAAGAGAACATTAACAACCATCTGATCTCACTCCTCTCATGCTTTTACTTCAATCTTTACAATTCTTCAATATTCAGTCCATTCCGCTCGACATGATATCTGACCCTTTAGTGGAGGGAGGACTCGTGTATATCCCTCGATTCTCTCCTCGGTCTGGTGGAGGGAGTATTCTCTATTCCCGGGTAGATCAAAGTGAGTGAGAGGGAGAGAAAAGCAACGACTTCCGATTCTTCGTTCGACTCCATACAGAAATAGTTTGTTTATGCACACACGAAGGAACTTGTTACATAGAGGGAAGAAGGAGTACACCGTTTGGGAGGGGAGGAATGAAGAGAAGGAGAGACAAGGAGATCACTACTGTAATGATCGATTGAATTGAGTTGAAGATTGATCGAATGATGAGAAGAATGAGTCATTTTTCCGTTTTCGAGCATCGTCTGAAAATAAAGAAGAGATCAAGTGAATATCACCATAGAGAGTTTCACATCATCCATAAATTGAGGGACATTAAAAGTAGAAAGTAATCGGCTTCCGTCAATCCCCGTTCTCTTTAGCCCATGCCCATCAGAGTACTCACTGAATTCACTGAATTTATTCCTGTCGTGGGCCCATTCTCCCTTGGTGTTGTACTCTGAGAATTCCTTGCTGAAGAATTCACGACGACCTGAAGAGAAGAAAGGAATGGATCGATAATGAAGGGTAGATCACTGACATTCTCCACTTCGAGATCTCTCGTATCGACAAGGTTGTGATGAGTGAGTGCTACCCATTCAGATGAGATCTGAAGGGGGAGGAGAGAAGGGGATGGAAGTGAACTCGACATCGAGTGAGGAATTGAAGAAGAGAGAAAGAAAAGAATTAGACTGAGGAATGTACTCTCGAATGAGAAGGAAGAGTGACGATGTGAAGGATTGAGCAACAGATTGTAAGTGATACTCTCCCTCCTCCCGTGATCCCCCTTCCCCTCCCTCCCTCCCCCTTCCCCCCTCCCCCCCCCCCTCCCTCCCCCCTCTCTCTCCATCACTTCCTAATCATTCTCTGCAGCAAGGGAGGACACCCGACACTCTCTACAGTTGCCCCCCCCCCTCTCCTCTTCTCCCTTCCAGAGAGGGGAATGGTCTACTCGAGTGATTGCTTCCTCGAGAGAGAAGAGGAGGAACAATCTCGAGTCTCTCTCTGTCATGTCTGCAGGGGAAGAACGAAGGAAGGAACACGATGGTTTATCCGCATGGAGGAGGAAGTGAAGGGATTGGTACAATTGACCCGTGAGAAGAGAAGGGAAGGGGAGAAGTCATCTTGATAATGAAGACACTCGATGAATGCACAATTAGAGAGTGGATACAATTCTCCCCTCGACTCAAGTCGCTGCCTTTCAAATAATGAAAATAAGGGGGCGGAGTCGGAATGAAAATGAAGGAAGGAGCAAAGAAGTGGGAGGGAGGAATAATGAACCCGAGAGTGAGAGGAGGATCATAAGTAAGAGTGATTATGCATTCAGAAGGTCGATCGAATGAGGATTCTTCCCCTTCTATGAATACTAGGGAGTGGGAGGATGGACAGGAATAATCTCAGGGGTTGGTGGGGGGATTCGTGAGTCGACATTCGAGAGTCACGATGGCGAGTGGAGGAGAGCCCATGAACCTGCAATCTCTCTCTCATTCTCAAGGGAACAAAGGCCTCTCACCAAGTGCCCCCATTGCACGTCCCCGGGAAGGTCACGCTATTGGGTAGATAGTCAAGGAAGTTGTCTCCATTCGCGACGATTGCTGCATACAACTCGAAGGCTGGATCTGTCTGACTGCAATCAATCATTCCCATCCATTCACTCCAGATGCCCTCCCCCCTTCCACACCTATTCTAAGAATATTCTCCCTCTCCCTCTCCTCCACAGTTCGCATCCTGGTTGTTTTCCTCCCTCTGCAGCGATTTCCCCCCTCTCAAATCAGTTATCTCCTCCCCCTCAGAGAACGACCCCGCTTCTGCCCTATCCACAAACACCCTCACGAGTAAATCTACGCAATACTTACTGCTTGCCCTTGTCAATTGCCCCTCAGACATGAACAGATGACAACCAGAGAAAAAGGGACAACACACTATGACTACACTCCACGAGATTGGTCAAGCAACAAGCTGCAGTTAATTTGCTCCTCGTTTTCTGGACTACCATGGAAAGGATGAAGGAAAGATTCATACGAGCAGGATACGGAAACAGTGGATCGACACGCGTCGTTGTTGTACGTGAAGACCATATTTCCATCGGGGAATTCGATGGGCGACATCGTTACTGTGAGGGCAGGACAGCAGTCTGAAGGAGTACTGTAGGAGGGTAGGTCACGGGGTTAGAGAGGGACACAGGCTGATACAACTCTCGCCGTTAGATCATTCCGTCAGTATCGGTTACGACAATCGGTAAACAATCATATATTATAGTTATATTTCTCTCAGTCAATATCTCACCAGTCGGCGCTACCGTAGTAGTCGTCGTGGGAGCCATTGTAGTTGTTGTCGTCGTTACTGTAGTTGTGGGCATTCCAGGGATTACGTTAGATGTGGTCGGGATTAATGCGGTGTCATTCATAATTCCATTAAGAAGTTCGGTAGTATTCGCACTCTGGGTTAACGTAGTAGTGTTGGTTACTGTATCATTAGCAGTGTAGGAATGGTGTGGTGGTGCGAGTGAGGCGAGCCATTGTACGAGAGTGCGAAGAGTGGAAGGAGGAAGGGAAGGATCTCTGTTGAGAGGAGAAGAGAGTGCAGAGATGAGAGACTGAGTGAGAGTATCGGGAGAAGGGACGATGTTGGAGGAGACTTCGAATCCCCCCGAAGGAGTCTCCCTCTGAGGAAGGAGGGATCCATTGAAGAGAGGGAGATCATCCAGGGGGAGGTAAGTGCGAGCGTGATGGAATACAGGGGGATACCGACCGAGAGGAGAAGGAGTCGAAGTGGGACGAGTAGGGACACAACCGAGCACTGACGAGGAGAGAATCTGAAGGAGAAGGAGGATTGGAGAAGGAAGGGAAGAGACAGACCAGATGGAGCAGCAGTGATGGATCCATTGATGGACACTCAATGGCCAACTCAGCCCATTCTTCCCGGATCTCCCTTTCTATCCACAATCGGCTCATCCTCTCTAATGATCATCGAGAATCCGAGATAATTGTCCAGTCTGGAGATTGAGTCCTACCAACTCCGCTCTCCCTTTTTACACCCACTTTCACTATCGAGACCAAAGTACAGACGAGTCTCGTTCCAAGAACAGAGAGGACACGTGCTAAGAATGAAGGTTATTGGCTCAATCCCCTCTCTTTCTATATAAACATCTTCCTATTCCAGGTTCAGATGGAATCTATCCAGATTTAATCAATGATCTGTGCGGGGGCTTTTGTCCTTCTTCTTCTTCTTCTTCTTCTTCTGTCCTCCGAATGAAATGGATGTGCCATCGGTATCCTAGGAACTCTGGAGTCTCTCTTGACAACAGGGATCGGATGGAGGGGGGAAGGACTTGGATCGACGACAGAAGCTTCTTCCTTTCTTCCCACTAGGCAGTCTCGCCCATGTCAGGGAAGCTACCGTACTCTTCTGAGTACGAGAATCCCCCTCCAGTCGTAGAGGCTATCAGCAATCCTCCAACTGCACTCCAAGCTGAGGTATACTGTACTCGTAATATCTATTGGAAGAGGAGTACTGTAGGAATTCGTGGGAGAGTCGTACGGTCCACTCGGACTCAGGAAGAGAAATGCCGACCCCGACAATGCCCCTCTGACTAAATTCGCAAGAGGAGCACAAGGTACGGCAGAAAGGGATTACGGTAGGAGGATCTCCTTCTTAGAATCGATAAAGAAGAGCGACGATAAGAAGAAGTCGCTGTTGACGTCACTGAGGGAACTGACAGTTCACTTCCTCTTCCTCACCATAGTCTGCATCAGTAAGTGATTCCCCCTCCTTGATCTTCGATCTCTCTCAGTTTCTTTCTCCGCCTGCTCCTCCTCCACGTACTACTTCACCACCGTGAGTAGATCACTCCTCCCTCATTCCAATCGATAATTGAAGGTGATCAACAATCTCTTCACCCAGACGAATGCCCCTTCTGGCAACAATTTCGCAGCCATCAATGGAATGGATGACATCTGGGAGGTAGAGAAGAGGCAATCGATCGAAAATCAGGGGATTACAGTACATGAACAACCAATTGATGGCTGGACTCTACTGGGATTCGATCACCTCGAACGACACAAGTGAGTCCTCCCCCTCCCCCCTTCCCCTCCCTCCTTCGTCCTTCAGATCTGTTGCTGGGACGGAATGAATCGGATGAGGAGGCAATGATCTTCTATGAGAATCGACTACTCGGTCGGCCAAGGATCCGAATGCTCAAGGTAGATCATTCTCTCCCCTCTTTGTTCCCAACCGAAATCATCTTGTAGGTCAAGAATGATTCGTGTGATGTAGTGGATAGTTTCGCCAGGGAGATCAAGGCCTGTTATTCCAACTACGATAAGGGAAGAGAGGACAAGGCAGACTTCACTCCCGAAGGATACGCCGATCTATCCGCGTAACTACAGTAATCTAATTCCCCTCCTACCGTACACCGTAGATTCAAATACACGACGGCGGATGAATTGGAGAACCGCGATCTTTGGGGTGCGATCTCGACGTATGGAGGGGGTGGATTCGTCCAGTATCTATCGGAGAATGACAAGAACCAGAGCATGTCTGATATCGCCTTCCTCAAGGTGCCCTTCCTACCGTACCTCTCCTACAGTACCCCTCAGGCCAATCGATGGATCGATCGAGGAACGAGACTCATTGTCATCGACTTCTCTGTCTACAATGGCAATCTCAATCTGTTCTGCATCATCAAGTTCCTTCCTTCCTTACCTCCCCCCTCTCTTTCTCCTTCTCTCAGATTGATCTTTGAACTTCCTGCGACGGGAGGAGTCATTCCGATGTCTCAGTTCACCACTCTTCGTCTCATTCGATACGTGACAACCTTCGACATAGTGGTGAGTGCCTCTCTTCTCTCTCTCCTTTCATCATCCCTATGCAATGGCAGGTTCTCGTCTGCGAGGGTATCTTCATAGCATTCACTGTGATCTTCATCTTCGAAGAGATGTATGATATCTATAAGACTCGTCTCTCTTACTTCAAGGAGTTCTGGAACGTAGTCGATATCGTCGTCATTGGGGTATTTCACCACGATTGTCTTCCCCGATTACGGTACACTGCAGCTATCGATCGCCTGCATAATCCTCTCATTCATTCGTACGAATATCGCCCATTCTCGGATCAATAAGCTGATCGAAGTACCGTATCCCTGCCCCTTCCTCTCGAGACCTATCCACTCAGGGAAACCTCACTTCCTCTCCCATGGACGACGTTGTCAGTGCAGAGAATAACTACACGAACATCGCAGCCATCATCCTCTTCTTCGCTTGGATCAAAGTAATCGATATACATTCATACCGTACCCCTACCATAATCACAGGTCTTCAAATACATCAGCTTCAACAAGACAATGTCCCAGTTGTCGGCGACTCTCTCTCGCTCTGCCAAGGTGAGTGATGCTTCTCTCCGAACATCAAAGATCAAAGATCATCTCAGGATATCGGAGGATTCGCAGTGATGTTCTTCGTCTTCTTCTTCGCTTATGCTCAATTCGGCTATCTCGTCTTCGGGACTCAGGTAATCTCTCTGACCCATTGACTACACTACCGTACTCTCCCTCTAGATCAAGGACTACTCCACCTTCTATGATGCCGTTTTCGCTCTCCTCCGAACCATTCTTGGTTAGTCTAAAGTGCCTACAGTACTATTATAGTACTCCTACGGTAATCAATAGGTGACTTCGACTTCCATGCTCTCGAACGTGCCAATCGAGTGCTCGGCCCTCTCTTCTTCATCACATATGTCTTCTTCGTATTCTTCGTGCTCCTCGTCAGTGACCTACTCATCCACTACCGTATTCTCCGCATACCGTACTCCTTTCAGAATATGTTCCTTGCCATCATCAACGATACTTACGTGGAGGTGAAGGCGGAATTGGCAAGACAGCCGGATGACTTCCAAGTGGCTTCATTCCTATCCAGAGTGAGTGGCACTCCATTAGTCCAAGGGGAAAGAGTACTCGCAGACGTGGTATCGATTCCTGCGTGCAATCCATCTCACGAAGGAGATCCCCAGTCTGCAGAGTCAGATAGACTTCGATGCATGGAAGACTGCTCTGAGAAGGTGAGTAAGGGGGGAGAGACATCCACCCCCCCCCCCTTCCACTGCAGGAGTGGATACAATGATGGAGAGATCAATGAGAAGTTCGCCAAGTACGAGGTACGGGAATCTGGTGAGAGAGAGAGAGTCACTCCCTCCAACAGGTTCTATCGTGGAAGGAGATGGACGAAGAGAGAAGAGAAGAGTTGGAGGATGAGTTGGAGAGGGAACTGAGGGAACGAGAGAAGAGGTCGGAACAGCACAGGGATCTGGGAAGGTGAGCTCCTCCCTCCTCCTCCCTCACCTCTTCCCCTTTCCCCCCTCTACTCTCCCTCTCAGGATCTCCCGGAGAGTGGAGGGAATCGAGACTTCCATTCTCTCCATTTCCACTCGCTTCGAAGCTGTCGCTGAGAGACTCAGAAAAGTCGAACTGGATAAGGTACACTCCTACCGTACCCCTCCCCCACCCCCGTATACAGTAACACGTATTTTTGAGGTGCGCACTCGTGACCACCAGAATCGATTGAATTCCAAGGTATACTGTAGTTGGGACTCGGTCTATTCACAATTGTTTATTGCAGGCCGTGCTGGTGAATGGAGAGAAATCTCCAGGAGAGAATCATAAGCTGGACTAATCAAGGGAGATCACAAATGGGAGTAGTCAGAGGGTAGACCAATGGGCAGTACTTGGGGAATTAGCATGCTTGGGCTTATATTGATTAGCAACTGCAGAGAAATAAAGTGATTTGTTATTCATTCAATCGATATTTAAATGGCTAAGGTTCTATGAGGTAAACGAAAGTAATCAAGATACAAACTTCACAATCACAATGACATTTTAGCACTTATTATTCCTGAATTTATACAAACTAGGCAACGTTCATAATGGTAACGGTATACTGTACAGATTGATCTATTGATTAGGGTCTCTATCCCATGCCCAATTCTGTCCTCCATATGGGGGAAGACTCATGGGACGAGGTCCATCTTCTTGATTGGCCATTCCGAATGATTCCGAGTAATTGTGAGGAGATCGAGGGACGGGAGTGATCAGATTCGACTCATCACCACGGAATCCATGCATTCCCTCAAGAGAGAACTACTTATTTAAATGCAAATACCGTTTCCATCCAACATGATGGAAGGAGAAGGGAGTAAGTGAGTATAGACTCACGATTGCCTTGTGTCCTCCATCGATTCCTTCCATCATTGATTCCATATGCATTCCCATGAGTGGCATGGGACTCTCCTCTCTTCCTCCTCCAATGGGAGCATTCATGAGGGAGAGACTGCCAGGGGAGGTCGCCATCCCTCCCATGTAGTGCTCTCCCATCTGGGGAGCCATCACAGACGAAGCACGAGGAGCCTCAACAAGAATCTCTTCCTTCTCCTCCCCCCTCCCCCCCCCCCCCCCCCGTCCCCTCTCTCTCCCACCTGCATTTGATTGTAGTGAGTGCCCTGATTGAGTCCTTGATGCCACTGTTCGATTCTCTCCTTCGATGATTCAATGGGACGGAAGAGCACATCGATACCGCGAGATTGAGACTAAACGGCATCTCATTACCAGATATTCCCTTGCTGAGCAAAATTAGCGGGAGAAAACTAAAATATATTCCATCACCAGTCAACAGAATAAAAAAATATATTTTCGATCGATGGATTAGTGATGGATTATCCTTTCTCCGATAGCCTATACTAAAATTAGCTATAACTTGAATGATAATCGAGTGGTTAGAGTATCTGACTTGGTTGGCGAGAGCCTGTGCCAGTTCCTTCGCCCGTTTGTATCTCCTTCGCTGCACTTGCTGCAATGAGACCTCCTCCCCCCTTCCCCTCCTCCCCCTCCATACCTTTCCTCCTGCATTCGTGGGGGCACTATTGGCTCCGTTGTGGTACTTGAGGATGTGTTCCTTCAGTTTATCCCTTCGGGTACTCGCATAATCACACGACTCGCACTTGAATGGCTTGTCCTGAGGAGGAGAACCACATTATGCACCCATCCTCCCGTTACAAGGCATGTCCAACTACTACGCAGATTCACTTTACTACGAATAAAGTTCGCATAAACCTCAATTCAATTTCCATTTTTCAAAAATTGAAAACAGGCCAGATCTAGAGATAGGAAGATCAACAGATTATCTTGGCATAGATACAAAGGGTTCTACAAGAGGTAAAATTATTAGTGATTGAGATTTTCGGGCTCAGAGCGTCGCTGCGATGGAACGAAAAAAGAAGATGTCACATGTAAAAGGAGAAGGCGTTGGTACTCACTGTGAGATGGATTCTCTCGTGTCTCACCACATGCGATTTCTCGACGAATCCACGCCCACACACCTGCAGACAATCTACTTCTCCATATCATACTCTCAGAATACACGAGAAGGAATGAGTGGTACTCACCCTGCACAAGTGTGCTCTCACACTCAGATGAGTCCTCAGATGAGCTGCCAATTGGCTCTTCTTCGTACTCGCATACTCACAACCAGTGATGTGACACTTGTACACGTCCAACTGAAGGAATCCCTCTCTAATCCCTCCTTCTCCTTGTTAAGCATTCACTGCTACAGTTGATGAACACAGATAGTTTTGATATGTCTTCATTATTCGTGAGTATCTGACCTGGTGTTGGCTAGCTCTGTGATTGGTGAGATCACTCTCCGTCTTCGATGCCCATCCACAATCGACGCACGTGTGAGTCCTGCGAGGAAGAAGGTGATGCATTCGGTACATTTCTCATCTCTCCCTTCTCCCCCCCCCCCCATCCCTTCTCCTCACCTCCTGTCATTGTGAGTTGCTAGATGAGTCTGGAGTGCCTCTCTCTTCCTGAATGCTCTTCCACAGTATTCACACGAGCAGGAAGCCCCTCCCGTGTGCACTCGTTCATGGGACCTGCACAATCATTATTTCCAAATATAATTTTTAAAAAATAAATCAAAGAGAGGATACAAATAGTGAAAATGCGACTCACCACAACTGTGTCCTGGTAGCACACCTCCATCCACAAGTGTGGCATTTGAAAGGAGGTTCTGAGGGGTCTGCAAATACACCATTTACTTACGATTCTCATTCCACTTTTAATTTACCACTATCAAACTAATCTAGGTAGACGATTGCACGAAATGTGCACTACAACACCTTGTCGAGAATAACAATGAAACAGACGATTGATTAGTCGATGGTTGAGGAATGTCTGCAGTCCCTCCTGAGTGGAGAACTCGCACTGCTCGCATTGCAGCAAATCGGTGCTCTGAACAAAAGTTGGACCTTCTACGTACAAATAAATCTCTAATATCCATGATTTTGGTTATATTTGCAAAACCGTGAAGTGAAACAAATTACAGCCAAATTAACCGATGAACTAGGATGTACATACGTGGAAGTGGGCGACGATGTGTTCGTAGAAGGGAACACTCCATCTCGATTCGAAGTTCTCCTCGCACAGAGTACACACGAAAACCGTGTTGCTGTCGTGACGAAGAGCCATGTGACGATGCAGATCCTGCAGAGGATGAGAACCCAGTGAGATACCATCTGTTACTTCTGCCCCGATTGGAGGGTGACAATTGGGGTCGTGGGTACCTCTGTCTCATCAGCTGCGTACTTGCAGTGCACACACATCGCCTGCCCTCCGGGCACATTCTCGACCTCGTCTCCCTCTCCAACTGACGACGGATCCATCCCATCCGCATCTACAACCAACGAGATGAATTATTGTAAGATAACAATGTTCACAAGACGGATTAAAGACAACACATCGTTCTATTCAAGACAACTGAGTGATACCTGGATAGAGCACGGCTTCTTCACTGACAGAGTACACTCCATCTAGTCCATCCTCATCAACTGAGTTCTCCGTTGAGGCTGAAATGAAGGGGACGAGATAGACTTCAATCAATCTTTCATAACCTTTCCCATTCCAAGTGTTCTTCTAATCAACTCACGACCAGGTGCCACTCCCATAGTAGATTGTCTCTTCCTCTTCCTCGCTTCCTTCTTCTTTTCCTTCCCTCCCAATTTCAACTTTAGTTTCACTCCGCCATTGTCCTCAGAGGAGATGGAATACGCACGTTGATCTGCCGCCAGCTGCAACAAATGGCCGATAGAATGTTACAGTTTCTAGATATGGGGTGGATTTAAAGCAATGATTCTGTAAGTGTTCTAAATATACGTTTTCTCTAAATAATATACTCAAGTCACTGACACAGTACTTAGAATAAAACTAACGATTTCATTAGCAGTCTTCTCCCCCACAACAGGTGCTTCATCTTCTATGTATCCCTCGAATCTGCAGCGGAGATCGAACACGTCAATTTATAGTAGAGAAACACAATTCACACAATAACGTCATTATAATCTAACCAAGAAACGCAATAATTATGAAATCCAACTTATATAAAGTGCTCACTCGTCATTGCTCTCGCTGAGTCTCGATGGTAGGTCAATTTCGATCTCTCCCATCAATCTATTAAATTCCTCTTCATACTTGTAAAGATCGACTCCCGATTTCGCACTTGAAAAATATATAATTAGAATCTTAATTTCGGCCATTTCGACATCCTCGACTACAGGGAAAGAAGAACTGACAGTTGATTGAGAAGAGTCAATCTCGCTCGCGGATCCTTCATCATCTCGGAATAATCCATCACGTAGTCAATCACTTGCTGAAGTGAAGAGAATCAAGTGGGATACATTCCAGAAATATTCAACATGGAAACGATCGAAAATTATAGAACAAAAAACAGCATTAATTGATAAGTGTAATCGCACCTTGGATACTTTCCTGACTTGACAGCTGAAGACAAGGAGACGAAAGGAATCAAATCGCCTAGCTACGTCTTCAGATGCCCAACGAGTAGCCAACCTTCACCCATGAGTTAAATACTAATAAATACATCTCGAAATACCCAAAAAGATGTTGGTATCACCAGCATGGCATACCTCAAGTGGACATCTGCCGATATGACCATTCGATGCTTGGGATCATTGAGGATGGCGTTGATCTGATGGTAGCTGTAGCTGAGCAGATCCACTGAATCCACTAGACATCGATTGATGTTCAATTCGAAGAACTCAGAGGCAGCCTGCAATCACTCCCTTCATTTAGTTTGCAATATTACGAAAACTTCACAAATTGAATTCCTGCAAACTGCTCACATTACGCAGCACTGGCAAGTTGTATTTTTGGGCTAATTTCTGGACGGCGATGCAATTGGCTGCATCCAGATTACGCTCGAGATACTCAGCACAGTAGTTCTTCACTTTAGGAACCTTCAATAAAAGTGAAAAGTGATTATCAAATAAGAGAAACTAGAAAAAAAGAGATAACGATACCAGGAAATTGTTGGCGAGTGCGAGTAGTTCAGAGACCGTCGATCTATCGATGCACACCATTCCACTGTACATATAGCCGAGGAAGAGCTCGAATGCATGGACATTCGGACAGTTTACATTAATCTACAATCAAGAACAACTATTTGTTATAATTTATAAATTTAAATAAAAATGATAGAAAGCGTGCTCTAAAGACGAACCTGCTCTTTGACCACAATATTTTTCTTGAGAATAGCATCGAAATAGGGGCTGGCAGCTGCAAGGATACTCCTGTGGGCAGCGAAAGTGTGCCCCGCCACACGGAGGACAGCGTCGCAGAAACGACCTGCACGCAATATCCACTATGCTTACAATATGTATTTATAAGTATTAAACGAATATATTCAAGATACAAATAATAGTTCTTCCCAACTATCTAAGAAAATCGTTTGACAACTACAATAAAAGACTAAAAATCGCTTACCAGTTTCGCGTTGATATCTCAATCTTTCCAGAAGAACCACTCCTTGAGCATCGGTGAAACTCATTGGATTGAGGCTAGGGCCCTCATTACATGATGGAAGTATCATAATTATCGTACAAGAACTAGACAATCATTAGCAACCTGAAATGATGGTAGTGTGGGAAAATGAACAGCCATACAAAACATTCACATAAAAATAACAAAAAATAAGAAACAAGAAAAGCAACTGCACAACATAGAGGGGAAGGATGGAGCGGCGATATCACGATCATGAACGACTAAATTATCGGAACTAGTTACCGTAATGTAAATCGTCCACATTTATGGTCGGAACAACAATTTTTTCCATTTTTTTAAAAATAAACTATTAAATTTGGCCATATACAAATTCTCTATTATGAATCTTAGAAAATAATGCCGCTGTATTTGTTCAACTAAGAAAATAATGTCGCTGTTATGCGAAACATTTTTTTATGAATTATCTGTCTTCACGCTCATATTTGACATTACCAGTTGTGATCAGTTGTCTACTAAATAACACAGCAAGAATAAGAAGTGCATAAAAAAATTAATTTTCAAAAAGAAATTTTAAAAAAAACTGCGAAAAAAGTCAAGCTGCACTTCACATCCAGAGCTGGACATGGTGTCATTAAAATTCACTCCCTGTAAATGCACTCAATGGCCTGGTTTTTTTTTGTTATAAAAAATCAGTTATCTGTTTCATTTTCTATGATTGCTGTATTATCACGTAGGTTCGTTCCCATCAGACAACTAAATTGGTCAGGTGATGACATCGCAAGTTTCTTCGGTTCTCCGACCCCTCTCGAAAGTAGTCGCCGTCGTTACTGGTGGCGCTTCTGGTCTTGGCAAAGCCACTGTTGAAACGCTAGCTCGTGGAGGTGCACGAGTGGCGATCCTCGATCTTCCTCAATCAAATGGAGCCGAAGTGGCTGCTTCTCTCGGTCCCAATGCCATCTTCACACCTGCCAATGTAAGAGACATTCTCATTCCCTTGGTCACGTAAACAAACAAGTCCTCTCCCTCACTTGTTTAGTTCTCACTATCCAGCAAATTCATTTACTTGCAGGTCTCAAATGACGCAGATGTCAAGTCTGCCTTCGAACAGGTGTGGAGAGTTTTTTTCTGTAAATTTATCTAATTATCGATTGATTGCTCGTACAGGTGAAGGATAAGTTCGGAGGGTGCAATGCCGTGGTCTCTTGCGCTGGAATCGCTTACGCCTTCAAGCTGTACTCGAACAAGAACAAGGCGGCTGCTGAAATGGAGAAGATCGAGAGGACAATCAATGCAAGTTGTTTGCCCCGTTCTGAACTGGTCTCGACCCTGAACCCTCATGATGATCATCTCGTTTTAATTCACTTTTCAAATAGTTGAGGCACAGGGGGACAGGTGTTAGCTTCGATTCAGCAGGAAATGGAGTGGAAAGGAGGAATGAGACTTGCTGAGAGAAAGTGTGGCAATACTTGCACAAGTTCAGGTGAATGTTCTGGGCACGTTTAATGTGATTAGAAGAGGATCGGAAGTGATGATGGAAGCTGAGAAAGACCAAGAGGATGGACAGAGGTGAATAGGAGAGAAAAGAGACTGAATGGGGAATGTCTTTTTGCAGAGGAGTCTTCGTGCTGACTGCCTCCGTGGCAGCCTACGATGGTCAGATCGGACAATCTGCGTACTCTGCGTCGAAGGTAGATGAAAGATGGATCAACCAAAAAGACAATTGGTTGTAGGGGGCGATCGTGGGAATGACTCTTCCTCTCGCTCGTGACTTCGCCGACGACTCCATTAGATTCGTCACTATTGCTCCGGGTCTCTTCGGAACTCCTCTCCTTGCGAATCTCCCTTCCAAGGTCAGTTATTCTCCTGCTCAATCCTCACTCCAAACTGAACATAAACCATTCGCTTACTGTATTTGGTGTATATTTATGAATAAATGAACATACAAGCCGGTGTGCGAAACGTTGATAAAATTGCAGGTGCAGAACTTCCTTTCGTCCTTGGTTCCCAACCCGAAGAGACTGGGAAATCCAGATGAGTATGGAGCACTCGTGCAGCATGTCATTCAGGTATCGGGAATGAAATAGAAGAAATACAGTAATAGTTATTTTAATAATCATTCTCGTCTTGTTTAGAACTCGTACCTCAACGGTGAGATCATCCGCCTCGATGGAGCTCTTCGTATGCCTCCGTAAGAGTGAATTTTCTCCCCATTTACTGTGATAATCAGGTGATCTTGTTAATTCAGATCCCGTTTAGGTTATGCACACTGTTGTTACTTTAGCATTTTCTTAGTCCTTTCCAGCTGATTTGTTACCAGTCTTGCGCAAAGGGAGTGCAAACATAGCTATCAATCCGTCCACTTGTTGTCCCTCCCCCACTCCTCCCTTTTCTTATCATTCGTGTATCAGAATGTCCTATCTGAAGGAATGTCTTCCCTTTTTAGATGCTCCCGCAAGAAAGCGTGTAGATTAGGCCAACAGTTTCTTTGGTGTTCACATTTCTATTTCGGTGGAGATTTATTGTTTGTTTCTGCTATATCTTACAATAAAGAGTATTATTAGGAAGTGCAGGGACAAATTTAAATCCTTGTGATGGGTTCGTTTACCCTGTATTCATATCCGAGAAGTTTGATTTATATTCGTATTATAATTCTATTTTCTGCCAATGGAAATTAATTATACTGTTTTTTTAATGGATTTGATCCTCATTCAAGCTTTTCATTCATTCAGTCGCATAATATTTTGAATAATTGCATTACGTTTTGCTTCAATTGGGGTTCATTTCCTCTTCCCGTTGATTTATCCTATTTCCTTTCATCAAACACGTGTCTTCTCTGAGGTAGACAAAAAGTGGGACCAATCGAAGCGGAAGGGGAAGAAACTGTTCATTCAGACCGTAGGTGCCCCCTCCCCTCTCCTCCCTCCCACCGGGGATTATGAGGTTTTAGATTACGATATGACTCTATCATGATAGATTATCTCATTACAAGGATGTCCCTCTCCTTTTGGATGGTTGTTTTGTAAGTGATAGTCGAAAATAGGATGATTACTTTGATGGGGGATATCAATGCCTGTTGTTTCTCCATTTGTAGAAGTGCGAATTAGAATGGTGCTCAGTGGTCATTCACACTCCTTCTTCCCTCTCTCGATGAAAGCAGTGATGACTTCTCTATTTGCAATGGCAATCCTTCCCTCCTCCGCCCCTCCTCAGTCTCCTCTTTCGTCCCCTTTCCCATCCGACGCTTCTTCCATTTCACAGGCAATTGATACACAGAGGGACACTCTTGATACTAACGATAGATGGCCCAAAGAGATGGAAACTCCCTCTAATTGCCCCCCCCCCCCCACCTCACCTTTGAGAGTGGATGCATTGACTATCAGTGAACGATTATTTAGGGTAGAAGAGAATGTTTCACGGGAGGGGGGCGAAAGGTGAGAACTATCGAGCGCTCGTTAAAAGTGAGAGTATCGTATGCCTCCAAGGAAGAAAGGTGAAGCCATTCTTCATCCCTTCACTGCCTACCCTCTCTCTCTCTCTTCTTCCTCCTCTCTTCATTACAGCAGTCGTGATGTTCTGAGTGTAGAAACAGTGGTGGCCTCTCCTTCTCCGTCCATCCCTCCTATCTGACATTCTCATCTTCCTCCCATATCCCTCCTCTCCCCTCTCACCACTCCTCAAATCGCTTCTAATTATGTCTTCTCACTCTAAACTCAGCAGTTGCGTGTCGTCTTTGTTCTACTTGTAATGAGCACCATCTGTATCTACAAGGACTCTTCTCTCCATTCTATTCGATCTCTTATTGAAGCTGTCCCTCTCCCCCCTCTCTCTCCCTCTCTCTCTCTTCCCTTTTCTATTCATTTCTGCCCCTTCTGCCTCTTCTTTTCTTTTCGGCTTACTGGATCGTCAGCCCCTTCTCACTCCATCCGTCTCGCTACTCTCCCTCCCTCTCTCCCTCTCTCACTCATCGTTCATTCCCTTCCTGGGGGGTAGATCAGTACTCTTCTCGTGTCATCAACTGTGTCTCTCATCTTCGACCACCCCCCATTTCTGTTCCTTTTTTCTTTCCTTTCCACACAAATTGCAGTCTCTTTGTCTCCCTCATTACAGATGTTATCATGCTGTCAAAAACATTTTCCCATAACAGAAGATTGGTCTGAAATAGCTGAAGTGATCACACGACCGTTGGTTCCTTCTCCTTTCTCTTCTCCTGTCTCTTTAGTGCTTCTTCCCTCCCGTTCGATCCCCTTTCTACTACTATCCCTATCATCCTTTTCTCCTCTCCTCGTCCCGCATTCTTCTCTTTTCCATTTCACACGCTCACGCAACTCTTTTTTCTATTTTTCTTTATTTGCCGTTACGTGATCGGAGAATGACAATATTTATTTCTCGGTAATCTCTCTTTGTGGATGTGAGTGAGTGGGGGGGGGGAGGAGGGAGTGGATACATATGTTGCTGGTTCGTCCATCATTCCTAATAGTACCATGTAAATGGATGGATTGGCTGGGTGACCCTCCGGGTATCTCTCTCTATCTCTCTCGGGAATCTGCACACTCTTCAAGATGGAGGTCCCTCTCTCTTTCTCTGTCTCTCCTATCGAGTCTCCTCTCCCTCCCTCCCTCGACTGCTTTACACGGATATCCCCCTTCCTCCTTTCACTCAGCCACCCCTTTGCCAGTGGAAGAGACACTTATGGTGTGTGCACTACCTATCATCACTTTTTTGTTTTTGTTTTCATCCGATCCTGCATATCTATATTAATCTATACTTTTGTAAATGTTCGGAATGAACTGAATTGCTTCTGCTCATCAGATAATCGGATGGACAGAGGTATCTGATCAATAATTGAATGGCGACTACCGTACTCCGATCGGGTGGAGGAGCGGGCGAGAGTCTCGCTGCCAAGTGCAATTCGCCCCTAGAGGTATCACTCATTCATTATTAGTCATGTCAATTTGTATCAATTGATCATGAATGTGCCTCTATATAACAATTGCAGGAAGATGCTTCTCTTCCCTCTAATCCCCCCCTCCCTTCTTCCTCTTCTCGTCCTTCCTCATCTACAGGTAGAGAGATGATGAGTAGATATCATCGATAGGATCGTTTCCCTCCCTTCTTCTCTCTCCTCCCTTCGACTGTTCATTCTCCCTTCAGGTCGATCTCCTCGATGCGAGGCCTTCGTGATGACTGGAGACAAGATCCTCAATCTCAATCCCAATATTTCGCCCTGCTATGCAAAGGTCAGAAGGGGATTCTTGCTTATCCTACTGTAACTACTGATGGTTGCAAAGAAAGAGAAATGGATGGTGAAAAATGAGATAGCTATGCATGGCTTGGCAATAAAATGCCCTAGGTGGTCGTGAGTAAGAGAGAGAATGGGAGAGGGGAGAGATGATTAGTGTCAAGGCTGCAGTCTATTCTCGTGTTAGCACTATCCCTCCCTCTCTCCCCTCTCTTCACTGATATCACCCTTCGAGCTAATATCCTATTGAAACCCTCTTCGAAATGAGATCTGTCACATTCCAGGTAGTGTCTTTCGTTTCTTGATTATTTGTACCACTAATCATTAGTATTATATTCAGCTGGCTCGCGACCAGATTCCTCCTCGAATGTCGATCGATGAATCTCCTCGATCGACATCTTCTCTCCTCTCCCATCAGATGCACTTCCCTTCCACGAAGAGAGGAAGAATTCACTCGAGCATCTCTCAACCTGAGGATATCAAGATCAATGTATGTCACTATGATTTAATTTCCTTTCATGCTACAAATTTAGTGAAGTGAATTCCACATGAACTAGCATAGCATGTATTGATATTGTTAGATTGATGCATCTGGATACTGTAGGTGTTTATTGGTAAGAGAGGAAGTAGAAATGGTGAATTGCAGCGAGATCAGTCAGTGTCGAAGATAGCGAGAGTGGCAGTGGCTGAGGAGAGGGAGAATGAAGAGAGGATGGAGATGAGGGAGGAAACGAAGGAGACCAGGTGAGAAGAGTCAGACTGAATGAGGGAATCGAGTGATGGGAGTGCATTGGATGATATTGGCAGAGAGAAGGAGGAAGACTCGATGGCCACTTCGATGTATCGATCGATGCACTCGAGTAATCCCCAGATGATCACGAGAGACACGAGGACTTGCAGCAGCGAGACTTTCGTGCTGGTGGGGATTCCTTCCTCCCCCTCTCACAATTGCAGTCTATCTGCTCCCACTTTTGCTGTCTTTGACTTCCATGTTCATGTCTAGACATTAATTGACGTTCAAATGGTTGAGGCTCCTGAATCTCCGTCGAAGATGTCGACGATCACCATCAATGGAATCTGCTCCTCCACTGTTCAGGTGAAATATATTTAGTTATTATTGGGGTGTCCGGAAAGTTCGTATAATTTTGTGTTTTTATTTTTTATTCAATGCTTTACAATTCTCAGTGACCAATGTATGCCCCCTTCTTTCTCACTACCTCCCTCCAGCGATTGGGCAGGGTCTCGATTCCTCTCTTCCAGAATGCGGGTTTCTTCGAGACCGCCCAGTTCACGAAAGCCCTCACAACTTCATCTCGATTCTTGAACTTCTTTCCTTTGCAGAAGTCAGAGAGAGAGCGGAAGCAGTGGTAGTCGCATGGGGAGAGATCCGGGGAATACGGTGGATGGGGAATCCTCTCGATCTTCAGCTCGTCCATTTTCTTCTGGGTCATCTTCGCTCGATGTGGGCGAGCATTGTCCATCAGAAGAAGAATTTTGCCCTGTTTCAGGAGTCTGGGAAGGACTCTGATCGCGACATCTTCCAGTTGTTCAGAGAAGAGGTCGGCATTGATGCTGGTGCCAGGGGCGAGGATCTCCCAGTAGATGGGACCGAGCACTGAGAAGAAGAAGCAGAGGAGTTCCTTCTTTCCGTGCTCTTCCTTCTTCGGGACGGGCGTGGGCTTCTCATCTGCATCCACCCATTGCAGTCTCCTCACAGGGTTATCGTACGTGATCCACTTCTCATCTGTAGCGATGATGGAATTGACCCATCGAAGATTGGATCTACGATGGAGTAATTCCCGACAGACTTGAACACGATTTTTCAGCTGTTCGAGGGAGAGGTCATGGGGAATCACTTGTGGGAGTTTCGGCTTCTTCCCAGATCGATGGAGGATATCGGACACCGTTGATCTGGGAGTACCAGTATCCTTCTTCAACTCACGCACACTGGCCATGGGCTTGCGCTTCAGTGTGCGGAGAACGAGAGGCTGATCGAGGGAGGGAGGGCGTCCAGAGCGGGGTTGATCATCGAGACCAAACTCCCCTTTCTTGAAGCGGGAGAACCACTTATAGCAGAAGGGTATGGAAGGGGCGTCAGCTCCTTCCGACTGGGCCAGGGCAGAGTGGGCCTCCTTCACGGATCGGCCAAGACGGTAGTAATGAAGTAAAACTGCTCGGAGGTAGAGATGGGAGTCCATCACAAGAATCAATGTAGCAACTAGGAGACTGATTAAATCCTCTCACTACTCAACGTCAGAATGATGCAATACATTGTTGACAAACAGATTGCGCAATCACCGCATTTGATCGCGAACTGACTTTTTTTTCGAAGCATTATACGAACTTTCCGGACACCCCAATACAACTAAACTACTACTTTCGCTTCTTATTTCTAGTTTTATCTCTCGTGAATATTGGGAATAGCCAATAAACTTGATGCAGATTGATGTGATCAATCTATCTTCCTTCCCACCCTCACTCTCATTCAATCCACATTTCCCTTCCCCCTCTATCCCCTCTATCCCCTCATCCCTTGAGATCCCAGTACGATTGAGACCATTCATAGGATTCTACTGTAGACACGTCTTTACAAGTACACTCTGTCTGCCTTCTCTCTCTTCCTCTGCAGAGTGCAGTGGAAGTTGATTGTCTTGGTCGAGTTCATCAATCAGCGAGTGATGGATTACACTCGAGAGTTGTTCAAAGTTGTTCCGAAGCCTACTCTCACTCTCTTGTTCACTTTGTTGTTTTTAAGAAGTTGAGATCCAGATCAGTTTGTGAGAGAGAGGGAGAGAGATGGAGGGATGGATCGTTCCTTGTATTTGACTACCTTTCTCCCTCCTTCATGTTTTCTTTCCATGTGACTCATCATCATTTTATTTCATTCTTCCTTCTCACATTTCCTTGGGTCGACGAATATTCGTATCGATTTCCTTATGGTTCGTAATTTTTCAATGTTTTTGTCTGGGGCCATTTTTGAAGTAGTTTTACAAGTACGATGATTAAAATAGCAAAACAAATATCGAAATATATTTTTTTCGAATAAATATGATTGTGGTATGGGACGTAATGTTAATCTGCAGCGGGTGGAGAGTGATCGAGTGGACATGCGAGTTGGTCCCTCCTCCAATCCCTCCTCCATTCCTCCCACCAGAAGCAGCTCCATGTGAGTATTTAAGATTGATACTGTGAACAAGGAAGAAATTGGGATTAAGTTTACCTCCATCATTGGTAATGTAATGATTCCTTTGGATACCATTCGTAGTGTTTGCTGCTCTAGCTTACTTCTCGTGTAGGCAGGTTATTGTTTACACTATCCTTTGATTGGCTATGCTCACATTTGGAAAAATTTCTTTTGGAATGGGTTTCTGAATAGGTTTCGTTGTTTCCTCTTAAGAAATCTTCAAATTGTTAAATACAATGTTTACATCATTTATGTTTTTAGTTCTCGTTGGATGGCTCACGCTGTTCTCTCCCCTTGGTCAGGAATGAGAATCGATGCCGCCCTCAGGGAATTCATCGCCCAGGTATTCCATCCATCCAAATGCTTTGCAATGCAAAGGTTGTTATGTACGAAGTAAGGGCATGTCTCTGGAAGGCTGGTTGATGATCTCTCTCTCTCATCAGGTTGAACTCCGTGGGGAGACTTCAGCCCGTGAGCAGGTGATCATGCACTTCTCCCGTCGATATTTCTACGCCAATACTACCTCCTTCACTTCTTTCGGTCAGTCACTCTTCTCATTTGATTTAATTCTCCATTACTGCAATTCTCTTTCTTCTCCTCTTGTAAAATATGTCGACAAGCTGAATAACATAGTTAGTTGTATGTGTGGCCAAAAAAACTTTCATCCACTTTCTGGTTTAGAAGGGTGAAAAATGTAAATATAAAGGGGGCATCCAACCTTTGAAATTATTTTGTCTTTGACACTTGCTCACTTACACTTTGCTTTCTTGCTTAATATTAATTTGGATTAATTAATGATCTCTAGCTGAATTTCAAGCATCGACGTTATTCAGTGGAAGGTGTTTACGCAATTCGTATTGTGAATCTTTGCGAAAAGAGTCTGTCTTCTTCAGTTTTCCCGAATGGGCTGATTGGGTTAGGTTGGTTCCTCATTATAAGTATATTTCGTTGCAGATGAAGTGCACGCCCTCTCCTGTGGACTGTGAGTTTCTCCCATCTCTCACTCAAGATGAACACGACTAAATACTTTGGATTCAACTATGAGATAACAATTGCAGCCTCCTTCTGAACTCGGATATTCACACGAGTGAAAACACGAAGAAGATGAGCTGCAGAGAGTTCATCAACAACATGGGGCATATGGGACACGAATACGGAAAGCCCCTTCTCAAGGCACTCTACCAATCAATCAAGTGAGTAGTACGGTAGACAAGGAAATTGACGAGTACGGTAGAATGAAGGGATTTGTTCAGAGATCAGCCTCTGGTGTATGCTGGAGTGAGGAGTGAGGGAGAGAAGAAGAAAAAGTCAAGAGGACAGCACAGTATGCCTCTCGAGGTACGGGCATACGGAGACATTCTCAACTCTGATTGAGATAAAAAACATTTATTTTCTTAGGACTAGTATTTTCTCTTTAAGTTTACTGAATCAAATTCGTTGATCACTTTTTCTTACCATTTCTTATTATAATCCCATCTGTGATATCTAAACTAGACTACTTCATTTCAGATGGATCCTCGATCTCAGATTGAGTACAAACGAGGATATCTCATGAGGAAGATCGTCTATGACTCTGATGGAACCCCAAGTACTGTCTTCTTATTTTAAATTATATAATGCTGTTGCATAAGTTCCTTTCCTTTATCTTTTGGACAATTCTTCTGAAGTACGTGGACAGTCGAGATATTCTGATTACCCTGTGATATGGTCTTGACTGTGTATTACACCCATGAAATGATTTTTAATCTACTCACTATCTTGGGTGGCTAGCACGTTTCAGAAAATGAGCATCGGAAAACGGCGATTTTTAGCTTTTTGAGTTGGACCGTTGTTGCCGAGAATTCGTGGCATTCTGATTCTGCGCAATCATCCAGTACTAGGACAAGAGTTGATTGTTCTCTTAAGTGCAAAAAAATCCGTATTCAATTTCGTGTGGAAAACAGGGTATACCCAAATCTGTTGATTTCGACGTGTGAATCTCGACATATTTTTTTCAAAGAATTCAGCTTGTGAAATGACAGACCAATCTTTTCGTAAATATGATTGCATATATGCACGGTAAGGTACTTCACAACCCATCACAATTCAGCCCTTATCATCGATGTCTATGTATTATGTGGCAAATAATTTGAAATCCGTATTTTCAGAAAGAGTGAATATCTCATTCGGTCCATATTTCATGCAGGGTTTTAAGGCGCAATTCTCGCGATATGTCATATGAGATACCCCATCATATACTTTAGAATAGTGTGAAAAATTCAGCACCATCACTGCTCTCCTTGGAGCTGTGAGAAATTGAACACTCGGATCAAAAATACTAGTACGATGACTTCCGATCTAAATTGGCCCACGCTCACTGATGTAATCGAACCAAGATCGTGCTCGATATAGAGTGTACTCATGCCCCAATCAACCGTAACAAACCATTAGTTGATTGGTCGATTGCAAAGAACAGTGGAGGTTATAATGTTCATGCACAAAAAAAGAAAGGAACTTATGCAACAACCTTATAATTGAATCGCTCTTGATTCCTATTTAGTTCTACTTTTTTTGTTGTTTTTTCACAATACTTCAATACTGAACCAAGTTTATTCCGCCAAAAATCGGGTGCTGTACCCTAATGGAGGTGATCTCGAATGGACCTCCCACTCTTCTTCTTGATTCCTCTGGGGAAGGGATTGGTTGCAGCTCCCTTCGGTCGTCGTGGATGGAGGATGTTGTACGTGCGAGTGCGAGCCCTGGCTCTCTACTTCTCGAGGGACGAGAATGAGCCTCCCCTCTACAATGCACTCTCCGGTAAGCAATTATTCTATTTTCATATCCACTCTATTTTCTTTTTCAATTGCAAATTTGTAACATCGCCTGAAAATATCAGGTTGATTCATAAGTTTTGTCGCGTCCTTTCTCTTATGCCTCTTATGCATTCTAACCTCAGAATTTCTTCGAATTAGTTTCATCCCAATTTCGTTATTCGTAATCAATGAGGGTCTCGGTAACCTTCCTTACGCGCTTTACTTCAGTCCTGTCAAGACAGTTAGGGAGGCACAGTAGTCAGAAAAAAGTGTAGTGAGATCAGGATTACATGTCAATTTCATGCACCAGATCTTCTTGAAAAAGAGGAATCATGCCGATTTAGTGTGACATGCGTAAAGTACTATATATGGGCATAATTTTTAACCACTCACTAAAATTGACAAACGAACAGCGTGCTACAAATTTAGACGAGTTTGTATAATGTTGATGATAGGTGACGGTACGGAAAAGTTTCACAAGCCGTATTTTCCTCTCAATATATATCGAGATCCAAATAGTTGTGGAATATAATTCACCCTAGGTGGTCAGTATGCAGTTACAGTTTGGGGTTGATGGGGTTCTGTTGAAATGAGTGGCTACATACAGAACGATGGTATGTAAATCAAACTGCTGAAATTTGCACTGTGTTCAAATTCCTTCCTCACACGCATATCCAATTTCTGATTTCTTGTGACCATCCGAACCATAAACCCTTCCTATACCATTATATATTTGGGGTAATTTTAGAAATCAATAGCTTTTGAATGGCAATCTTGAATTCGAAACGCCTAAACTAGCATTTTTGGCAAAAATGCGCCTAAATTATATTTTATGTAAAATTCAAATTTCCCACATGTAGAGTAGTATTTGCCTCACTTTTTAATGATAAATTAGACATCCATGAGTGTTAATTAGAACGCGCTTATGTTAGGCCCAGTTGTTACAATTCTGGATTCGGGCGAGTTGGTCAAGTTGACAGTGGTCTATACATAGATTCAATGAACTATATCCTTGGTTCCGCTCAACATGGCACCATATCTGACATATAATTAGAAAGAGCATTCACGGGGCATATCACCATGCTGCACTAGCTTGTTTCATGTTTAGTCTCTGCGAACTAGCACCAGGTTAAATAAATTAAGAAAATTTGCTCGAAATTCAAATCAGTTCATATTAACATTTCTCGCTTAGCCGGCATTGGCAGCTCAGCTATACACTATGGTTTGAATGTGCATGCGATACCCCTAACATGTACTAGAATGCCAGGCAACAGAAATGTTTCAGACGTATCCTGTATGGAAAGATTGTGAACCTCTGAAATACGACAAAACTTATGAATCAACCTAATATAATCTTTAATCCGGGGTATAACAATTCCGCAACCCAAATTTTAGCAAAGATACCCAGAAATATAACTCTCCTCAAAAATCGCTATTAAAAAATCTCATTTTCAAAATTTCAAGCGATTGCACTAGGTCACGTATTATTACAATGACCGGAAATAGGAGATGATCAAAATTCAAGGTCAAGTTACAAATCTAATTCAAGGTGGATAGCTATTTGCAGTAAATTTGGGCACTCTACTGTTCTAGACTATATCTGAAATTGAGATATCATTTAGAGTTGGGATAATCTCAGCCTAAACGGAAGCCCCTGTAATGCAGTTATGTGAAATAGCGCGTTCTTGGCTGCCTTATTTTACTATTTTTGCTATTTTCCTTGTAGTCCATTCCTACTTTTCACGGTTGACTTCTTTTGTCGCAAGCATAATTACGTCTCGCCTAGACAGACTCTGTTTCCTTAATATTTTGAGAATTAAAGAGGCATATTGACCCTCCTTTATTTATCTTTTTGCATGTATTGCCTTGTTCTTCATGAGTTGAAATGCAATGGACGTACTCTAGTCCCTAATTAGCTCAAAGATCGTAACACAATTGGGTTGGAGATGACTACCCTATTAATTCATGGGGGTGAATGTGTTTATTGCTTCTCCGCACGCAATCTCAACGGATCGCTCATTTCGCTAAATATTTGTTGTTTTATGATTCTCTATTAGTAGGGTGTATTGTTCGACCCGAGACTCAACCCGATGATTGTGTGATCTGAAGGAGGGGAGGGAGGAATGAGAGAGGGGAGGGATTCATTGCAGGCGCAGTCCTTCTGCATCATTCACTCGCAGAGAAGGCCACTGACTACACGAAGAGAAAGAATGTCTTCAGACTGCGGACTGCCGGACTGGGCGAGATCCTCTTCCAAGCGAGGTCAGAGAGGACATCCTTCGTCTCCTCTACTCTCCCTGATTCAGTAGTGACTCGGAGGTCTCCTCCTGGCTGCACACTCTCAATCTGGTGGCTGCTTCCTTCTCCTCCCCCTCTCTCCCTCCTGCCATCGACAATCGGGGGGAGATCGTTTGGCCAGTCCTCCCCAAGATACACTCCAGTGCAAGTGCAGAAGACCAGGTTGGTCTATCCTCTCTCTTCTCCACTTCCATCTCCCTAAAATATCTTTCGTCGAAGTTTAAATCTCAAAGAACGAAAGATTGAATGTACTTATTGGTAGGAAGATATTTTCTCTCCCCCTCACTCCAATCTCCGGTCATGCAATATTTTCTATTCTGCGGAACAAAGGAAATAGTATAGGATTGGTGTGTATGGTAGTCGCCCCCTCCTTCCCCCTTGTGCATCAAGTGCCATTGATCCCCCTCGAGAAAGGGAGAAGAGGTGTGATTACCCTCCCTCTCCCACTCCCCCGTCCTCTTCCCTTCCCTTCCTCCTTACTTCTTCCCATCCTTCTGTGTTTTCGCATAGCTCATGTTTCACTTGAAAGAAGGGAAAAGTCCCTGGAACGATGGGAACGATGAACAGAGAAGGAATGATGGCACAACAGACCCTAGGTAGATCAAAACCTCCCCTTCTCTTTGAATATGGGGATGGTTATGCATCCAGAATGTACACGTGGATGATGCGCTCTTCTGACTGCGCAGGGGCAACATGCAATTCTCTTGATTCAGATGAGTCATCACGAGCATTCGTTGTGTTCTCTGAGGAAGGAACTGGATCGATTGCACTCGAATGCCCCGCCGGTTCGATCGAAGGGAAAGGAAGTGGAAAAGTACTTCTTCAACCAGCGATTACTAATGCTAGAGGTAAGCAAGGCTTCACTTTTGTACGAGTGCTTATTTGTGCTGCGCATACTGAGTATCTGATGCAGTTAGCAATCCAAAAATACGAAATTATTGTGATTTTAGTGCGTTTAAAAAATGTTGTTCTATTTAGTAGTTAAGTGTTGGTCTTTCTGGTCATTCCTAGTCCCCACTTATTCTCGGTTGAGTGATCGCCTAAAATGGTATTCGTATTTCTTCCCTTCTCTCTTCGTATATTTGTGCATCGATGTCTCGTCTGCAGAAGGTGTTTATCGAATCATCCCTCATTGTTATGGCTGCTGCTCTCGCTTCTTCCCCCTACTTCCCCTTCCCATCGATGGAAGGAAGGCTAATCAACGACTGCCCCTATGAACCTGTCCTCCTTCCCATCCTTCTCATCTCACTCCATTGAGTGTGCAGGAGAATGGATGGAAGGGACTGTGGTTGACAGTTAAGAGAAGGACTCGATGCAATACAACAGAGGGTTCTTTTCGACTATTGGAAGCATTTGAGAACCTCTTGGGAGAAGTAGAGAGAGGGAGCAATGCATGGGAGAGTGGGCAGAGAAGGGGATAATTTATGAGTGAACCGTCCTTCGTTCGAAAGAGACGAAGAGATGAGGATGAACTGTGGGATGAGACTGATGATAGAAGAGACGAGTACGAACACCAATTAGAGAATGGGAGAAAGAGAGGACTCACTCATCAACGTGCAATTATTCGCCCTCTCCATAATGTGAAGTCCATATCATCACTTGAAACACAACTGCAGTTTCAATAATGCTCTGGTCGTTACCCCAACCGAGTACTTATGTCTTGCTGCATAACAGGCATTCATGTGGAATTATCGCCATATTCCCATGAAATCCATAGTTCCGTCCTTCTTATTTCCATGCAAAATAGGCTTGTTATTGTTTTTTTTTTTTTTTTTTTTTTTTTTTTTCAGGCCACCCTCCGCTTTTAGTATACAATAAGTGAATCGAAAGAGTACAAAAAAGAATAGTAGCACTCGTGTACTCTGAACGTATTCCTCTCTTGATTCCCTCCATCCCTCACTCTCGACCTTTGCTGCATACAATTTCCGGTAGAGATACGCGAAGCACTAAGAGTAATCTGATACATTTCTTCTTCTACTTACCAGATATATTCTCCTCCTGGAATTGTAGTGCACTCGAGGACAGTTCCTTGGAATGGGCTCAATGGGAAGTCGTTATTTTAATAACTGAGAACTGAACTGAAAAAGGTGGAGACAGACTAATATATTTGGATATTGAGATCTCTCGCTACGAAGTGTACATCTCTCTTCTTCGCTCTCGAATGGATGGCCATTCTTCTGACTCGGGCATCGTATCCAAAGCATCCAATGGAGAAGAAGGTGATAGGCTCTCTTATAGAGAGGCCATGCACTAACCCCCCCCCCCTCCCCCCTCTATTCCTCTCCCGGTTAGATCCCTCTCACCGTACCCACCCTTCTCTTAGTCTGTAGAGCTAACACTTCCTAATCATTTTCTCATCCTCGAGCATGAGATGATGCTGTTGTTATCCAATTAGATGACGATTATCGAGTCATTCCCTACTACTATTATTCCGAAGTTGTAAACTTGTAAATCAGCCCTGCCATCACTTTCATTGTCTCTTTCTAATCGATAATCTCCTGCTACTGGATTCCGTATCCATTTACCATACCCGCCCGATTCCGACTCGATCAATCGATAATCACTCTCCGTCTCTCGGTTCTCATTGTTATTCGTTATACTTTGATGCATTACTGTCTGTCTCTGTCAATGAATTGCCAATCAATAATTTGCTAGACGGGAATGTTCACTCTTCATCTCTTCCAATTCAATCGTATTCATAGATCCTTCTATTGTATCCCACTAAGAATACGCTTCGAATGCATAGGGTAATCACGATGCTGATGAAAAATGAAGAAGGATAAATTCAATGATAGAATGGCAAATGGAACCCGCAGAATATGAGAATGAAGGTATCACAGAAGGGAATCAGTTTGAGAAGGAGGAGGGAAGTAAGAAAACTCGTCCCTCCTCCATCCTACATTCGTTGTATCCACTTCTACTCGTTTAGTCAGATTGAGCGTCCGCTTCGAATTGGTGGACACTGCACTCCGATGGGTTCTGCAAAGGAGGAAAGGAGAGAGAGGGGAAGGGGCTACCGTACCTGTACTGGCAGATCATGAGGGAAGCCGCGTCCCGGAACGAATCATTCACTAGGGCATAAGTGATGGGATTGATACAGGCAGAGGAAATACCGATGAAGTGCATGAAGAGATATCTGGAGGAGTCAGTTCTCGATGTACAGTTGAGATTCTACCGTACCTGTACTGACTGAACTGAATTATTTCCATGCTTGAAAGTACATTGTACACATTGACGGGCGCCCAGCAGAAGGCATATGTCGTCACAAGTATAACCAGAAGAATGAGGGCTTTCCTAAGGGAATACTGTAGGTGTACGGTAGTAGAGGGATACGGTAATACCTGTTCTTCTGTTGCATGCAGAGTCTCCTCGCCTCATCTACTGTAGTACTAGTCTTGCCTCGTCTGCGAATGGTGGATCCTGAAGGGAAGAGAAGTGAGGGAAGAGAGAGAGACAGAGGACTGACCTATCTGGATGTAGGCGAATCCAAGGGCGAAGAGAGGAAGGAGATACTGGATGGCAAGGACGACGAAAGTGTACGAGAGTTTGGAGATGAAAGGGGAGTCGATGGAGGAATCCTTCCTCTCCTGACACATCACGGGAATCGATCGACGACACATCGACATCAGATGGAGGAAGTGATCTTTATCCCAAGGGGAGAAGTCAACGGGGGCAGCATGAACTGCCAGCGAATAGGGAAGAGCTACCAGGAGGGAAATCAACCAGAGCACGAGGTAACAGATCAGAGGGGCACGCGCTGCCATTCTCCTGAAGGGAGAGAGAGATAGGGGGAGGGGGGGGGGTTGTACCATTTGAGGGGAGAGAGAGTGAGCAGGACTCTGTCCACTGCGATCATCGCCAGAGTGAGGGAAGAGACGAAGGTGTTGAGTGCTTGAATTGCTGCCAGCTGCAATCGACGACTCCATTCTCCTCCCTCCTCCCCCCCCCCTCTTCCCCCTCCTCCCATCACGTCATCGATGCTCATTAGAGATGCTTCTAGGCACTTCCCTTACTATTATTGTCCTCTTCGAAATCGGATACAGTCCATGTAGAATGAATGCCCTCTCCCCTCACCCCTCTTCTCTCCCTATTCCTCTCTCGGACTAATGCCCCTGAGTGAATCTGGTGAAAGATTCCTTTCTGAATCATATCTAATTCTGGTTGTCGTTCCAGTGGAGTAAGCTCCTTTTGTAGAGAATGAAGCCAGTCGCTAACCACTTGGCAAGTGAGATTCCCGAGTGGCCAAAATAGATTGAGAGTGAGATAGAGAGTGGCAGGGGCTGTGAATGTACAGAGGAGCAGATCGGAGAACGCCAGATTCACGATGAAACTGAAAGAAGAATAGACGAATCAGGGGAGAACCATTCACGAGGAGGAGGAACTTCCACGAATCATTTTCTCCCTAGGGATCTCTTTGAGAAAGTGCGCGTTCAAAAGGGGATAATCTATGTAGTCTCTCATCTTCTCGCTCTACCGTACTTCCTGCAGTACCCCTTACAGTACCTGTTTCGGACATTGCGAAGAGAGGAGGAACGGGCGAATACGACGAGTACTGTGAGATTGGCGATGGCCCCGAAGGAACAGATGAGGGCGTAGACTACTGTGAAGAAGAAACCGTCGTTGTTCTCCCAGTATTTCTCACTCTGAAATGATTCCCTTCTTCCCCTCTTCCCCTCTTCCCTTCTTCCCATGGACCCCTGCCTGTGGCGTGTCTCCCTACCATTCCATCCTCTCATAGACAGTCCCCATGACTGTCCCCTTCGGAAATGCCTTTCCTGGATGGGATCACGACTGCTCCCCCCCCCCCCTCTCCCTCCATTCCCGTCTACCTTCCTCCTCATAATAGCCATCGTCGCCCCTCTTGTCTCTTTCTGTTGGGGTACTTGACGTGAGATGGGAGTAACGATCTCCTTCCCCTCTCTCGCCCTCACGAGTCATTTGGGGAGGGGAGGGACTACCTGGATAGAGAGGGACTGTCAAAGGAAGGATTGTTGTCCTTCCAGTCTAGAACCGATTGCTATTCCAACCCACTCTCCCACTCATTCATTCAGTGCATTCCGAGTATATCGGATGGGATCAGATGAACGATGAGAGAGGGTAAGGGGGGAGGGGGGGGGGGGGGGCAACTCGCAGTGTCACTCAACACTCCAAAGTGTCGCTATCCTTCTCTTCAATTTGTTTCTCAATTCTTCCCCAGGGACGACGACTGAATTGAAGGAGAAGGGAGACATTCCTATTAATGGGCCATCTCACCACTTCACTCAGTGTAAACTAGGCACCAGAATCACCCCAAGAAGAAAGTAACACGAGGCAGAAGAGTCGAGTGGAATGTCAAACCCTTCCCCCCCCCCCCTCTCCCATCGACTCCTTCGAATACTAACAGAAAGATGTGCATTGTCGATGCCTCTGAGAGGCTTTTGACAACCCGTGAAGAGTGACGAGTCCCTCTCTCTTTCCCTCTCCCGCCCATCGATCGGATTGACTTACCTGGACTGATTTGATGGTGTCAATCATGGTGCAGTTGAGTTCCTTCCACTTGGGAGGCACACTCCCCCATCTCGATTCCCCCTCCAGAGAAGATACGTTCATCTGTAGAAGAGGAAGTGAAAGGAGAGAGTAAGAAGAGCGAAGGAAGGAGAGGGAAGGACTCATTTCATTGTCCCTCTGAGATCAAGCAAGACAATGTGATTGAGAAGAGTGCGGAAGGAGAGAGACGAGGACTCAGAGTGTAGAGGAATGAACTGCAGAGAGGAAGAGTCCCGAGGAGTGGACACACCAAGTGTAAGGGAGAGGACTAAGCCAGCTGATACGAGGGAAGGAAATCACTCCGTTCCCCCCTCTTACTCATGCACAACCACTGCTTCCAGAAGTACGCATTATGAATTATGTCGAGCTGAACATTTATCGTGCTACCAAATTAACCGTTCGTTGACTTATCAGGATAGTTGGAGGTAGCTTCTTTTTCTTTTCCTATCTTCATTTAAAATGCAGACTCGATTGAGTAGCATACATCATAATATGATCTCTCTCTTCAGTAAGTGACAGACCTAGTAAGAGATCTCAGCAACAGCATAAGAGATCAAAGGCGTCACTTCTCGTGAACAACTCAAAGAGCGCTAATGAGAAAAACGAGTTAACTGAATTGTATGGGGGAGTTATGAGCAGAATGAAGTGATGTGAGAATGGAGAGATGATCAGTGATCGGAGAGTTAGCAACAGTTTATGCAACGAATGAGAACAACCGGAAAGTAAAGAAGGAATGGGCTAACCGAGGGTCAGAAGAAACATCAGGGAGATATAAGACTGGAAAGAGAGGGAGGAAAAGAATGGGGCAAGTATGAGAAGGTAGATCAATCTACTCATCCATTAACAACTGTGACAGCATGAGGTTAGATGAAGTGGTGGAGTGTAAAGGTTCGCATCTAGTATCTATAGAAGGGAGGAAAGGGGCGGAGTTGCGGGTGGTATCTCCAGGGGGCGGAGTCCAGCAGCAGAGGGAATGGGAGTGGGAGAAGAGTGACAACAAGGTGGGAAGGACTTGGAGGATCAAGCCAGCGGAGTCTCAGACGACACTTCGCTCATTTAGTAGAGACGTTTGTCGTACCTCAAATCGACTATTATTAGGCAGAAAATGAACGAATCTCGTGTAGGTGAGGGGAGAGGAGATGATAGATCAGGAAAGGACGAAATCTCATTCAATTTATTTAAAAAATAACGGTTCCTGCGTTCATAGAAATATTTGCCCATGGTTCATTCAATTACTTCTTTCAAAGATAATGACGAGAATCTGTTTTCATTTTCCCACTATTCATGAGAATTCAATTAATTTGTTCCACGAATTGAACAAATAATGATAGGTCCGTGATTTCCCGCTACGAGTGCCCCATGATATCCTAAATATTAGGTGCCATTCGCTGACTCTTCTCTGAATGGAGGGCAGCATGTCCAGTCCCTTTCATACCATTATCCCAATGAATAGTCGTTCTCATTGGCACACAATATAAAGCGACTGCCCGAATAGTCGTTCTCATTGGCACACAATATAAATACTGCCAGTGGGAAAATCAAAATGTGCATTCTCATTCACTTATCTACAGCTGGCAAGCAATTCGAGGAACACCACCACCTTCACCATTTCGTGCATTGAATTGTGGAGTGCAACTGATTGAGACCCTCGTCCTAAACGCCCACCTATTCCAGCTCGATTCCCATGTAGTTCTGTGACTCTCCATAGAAACCTCCGAATGAACACGTAATTCGACTCTTGGAAGTGACCACAATCCATCCATTCTTCCCTTGTAATCTCCATTCCTCACTTCCTCCCTCCTCATCACTCGATTAGAGTACACGAAAACAGAGACCATCTTCGATCAAGCCAAGGAAACAGAGATTGCTCCACTAACTTGAAAACTGAGATAGACAGCTTTCTCTCATCTAATTCCAATTATATCGTTCAGTTTTCGTTATTTAAAAACTCCCTTCAAATAGGACTCTCTCTCTTTTCAATCCAGTACTGATTCTCCGTCAGTTTATCCCCATACTTCTTCTTTTATCCCCCATTCAACGGAATTTGTCCGGTATTCTAGAAGGGCCATCATGCCTTCTCAACATTTCTCCGCACCAATTACGTTGTCCTTTCTCCTGTTTCTCCTTCTCTTCGTTGCTCGTTCCTCTCCTTCTCATCTGTCGTTGATGCCCTCATTGTCTCCTACTTCCATCTTTCCTCCCATGGGCATTAACCCCCTCATTCAATTGCCCCTCCCCTCCTCTTTTGTTCCATTCTCGACGCTTCCTAATCAACCGAATGTCTTCCTCTCCGTGCAGAATGGCACTGTCCTAGAGGGAAAGGCACTCCAGATAGTCTTCCCCTCTGTCTCCCCCCCTTCCCTTCCACACCCTCTCCCATCACTAATATTTCCTCTTCAACTCCTTCCCCCTACCAAGGGAGACTCGTAATCATGGCTGCTTCTGTAGTCCATCACTCCATCCAAAGCATTTCAATCTTTTGGAAGGGATGGCTCATCTGGAATCTGGTCTCCATCAATTGAATCCACCTCCAATCTAGACGGATCCATCCATTCGACTCTCAACTAGATTCATTTCGTTCCAAAGGCTCTTCGACTCAACTCTTCTAATCTCAACTAAATTGGAGATTCCTCCGTGGTCAGACTGCCCTCAATTCCATTCCCCCCTCTCCTCATTCCCTCTAACCTTTCCCCTTTCCGTCCATCCTCCTCCTTGCAAAGCATTCCAAATGTTTTCTTTCCATTCAACTCAAATTGGACTTGGAATAAACCATCCAGGGGGTGAATATATCACAAGCATATAAGATATCCTAAGTCCCTTCATCTGAGATGTATATGGGGAAGTATGCAGAGGACACGCGATGCTTACACGAATCAACGTTCTTCGAAGAATCCCACGAGTGTCCATGGGAACTACAACTAATACACCTTGTATGCAAAAAACCAATGTGCTCTATGCACCTTTTTCATCATTCCCTTTTTTTAAATTGTGAAGTCTTTAAACTGGAAAAGTGCTGTGATGTTATGCATTAAAACCAAAAGTACACATGGATAACTTAGGAAAGAGGAGTGGGGAAGTCACTCGAGTGATCTACCACCAATCGACGTGTCTACCGTGAGTTCACTAGAGATAGAAAGAATGAGTGACATGAGTGACTACGATAGAGGGAAGGAGGATAGACGAGGATTACCCATGGTCAAGGCAGTAGTTAGATGATGTGTTGATGTTACTCTGAGAACAAAAACATGTTTAAGGAAAACCAATACTACTAAAAATGAGAATGAAAAACTATTCTCACCATATAAAAACTTTCGAAAAATAGGGGAAATCAAATGGGAAACGACCCCAAAAGGTGCGCAACAGGAAAGGTGGATGAAGAGTAGGAATAGAAGAGTAACTGACGAGTGGAGAGAGTGAACTCCTCCTTCCAATTGAGCATTCGGAGATCGTTTCTCGAATCGTACACTTCCCTTCTGAGCTCCCTCCCTGAATGAGAACACTACTAATTACACCTCTCATTCATCATTCCCTTCTCAGATGTTTACTCTTTATGCATATATCTTCGTTTTTTATGCGTTCATCCCGTCTTCATCACTCGGACACTCACAATGCTAAAGAAGGGAGGACGCACTCTCTCCCATCTTCCTACGAGAACAAAATACAGTACTTATAGGAGAGCAATAAGATGGGCAATGCCGAATTTCGGCCTCTCGATTCTACAGGATAGGTGACAGCTGAAGTTCTAGCAAGAACCCTCTTACAACTAAATAGAAATGAAGGAGAGAGGGGAAAGAGGGAGGATAAGGTGAATGGATGCAACTGCCCCATCCGAAGGAGCAACTCGTACAAGAAAGAAAAAAGAAAAAAAATAAACAGAAAGAAATGAATAATCCACGTCCCAATCAGCTCAATCATATTTTGATACAACCGTGCATGCAATCACAAATTTTTTTCAAAGGAATCGTGATGAATTTCTTAGTGAACCAAATCATAATTCTTCTACGAATATTAGAAAACAAGACAGTAAATTGCAAACGTACTGTAGTTCCTTGATAGAATGGACTCCGATATCCTGGAGACCGTGTTGAATTCCCCTGACCAGATAGGGCACGAACTTGTGGATCGATCCACGATCCAGCATCGTAGCAGTCACTCCCTGTGCCACCTTGACCTGCAAGACACCCATCAATATCCACTGAGATAAGGACAATGGTGATACAGTACCCCTTGACCTACCTGCTCGTCACTGGCAGTGAAGTATCGATCCTGCGACGAGGTATGAGCCTCCATTGCATCGATAGATCCCATTCCTCGATACTTCTTCAGTCTAACTCCATTGGCTCCCCAGAAGTACTCCCCTGGAGCCTGGAAGGGAGAGATCAGGCATTCCTGCCACACCTTATATCCCACTCTCACTCTACACCACCTTCATTTACTACCATTTACAATGCACTAATCCGAATATGTCTGATCAAAAACAAAGCCTCCTGTTTACACAGGACGTATAATACCGTCTGCTTGTGATATTAATCCCTTGATCCAATGTACCTCATTCGTGCCAGCCAGGAGTCCTCCCATCATCACTGCATTTGCACCGAGGGAAAGAGCCTGAAGAGAGGGAGGAGAGAGAGGGAGAAGAGAGAGGGGGGGGAGGAGAGGGGGGGGGGAAGGAGGAGGGAGGGAATGCGTCAATGACACCTCTTCACCCATCGGAGAACAAGGTGCAGAGGAGAGAAAGGAAGGAGGTAGACAATGAGGGTGTCCACCATGTGACAATCGAGTTACAGGCTCAGTTCAACCAATGCATATTTCGAAAGAAAACCTACAAAAAATTTGTACGAATGTTCACCACGTGGTTGGGGAGTCTGCTACGCATTATAAGGGAAATAATCGAGAAAATATTTTCGTGAAGCCCCACAAAAAATTAAATAAGTTGCACATGTAAGCAATACCACATAATAAGAATAAAAAATAGTAATTGTGTAGCTAACCTTGGTGATGTATCCCACATCTCTGATTCCTCCATCTGCCAACACAGGCACATTGCGAGTACGAGCATACGAGGCGACCTCGTACACTGCCGTGCCCTGAGATGACGACTACTCCCCTCCCCTCCCCCTCCTCCTACCTGTGCTCTGCCTACAGCCATGACCTCCTGAGTGATGCAGATCGATCCACTCCCCATCCCGATTCGCAGTCCATCCGCACCACTGTCGATGAGCAGCTTAGCCTGCTGCTTAGTCACCACTGCAATCAAGGAGTCTTCCCTCTCTCCTCGATGGGTACTCACCATTGCCACAGATGACATCGGGTCCCTTGGGGTAGTTTTCCTTGATCCATCGAACGAGATCCACTTGGTACTTCGATGAACCATTCGACGAATCCTACAGAGACCATCACTCCCATGAGATGAGAGGAGGGAAGGGAACTCACGATGACGATGACGTCAACTCCTGCCTCCGCCAACAGTTTGATCGACTCCTTCGCTGCTTCCCTGCAACATCATTCACCATGAGTAAGAGTGTCCATCAGTGATCCCTCTTCCCCCCCCCCCCCTACAGTACCTGGTGGAGACGGCAGCTCCGACTCTCAGCTGTCCCATTGAATCATACGAAGCATACGGGAACTCACGAGCCTGCAATCGACAGTTAGACAAGTATTGGAAACAAAAGGGCGGGTTTACATCCCTCCTTTTCTTCACCTTCTTCAGATCAGTTCTGGCGATGAGCGAGACCAACTCGTCGTTCCCATTGATGATGGGCAGTTTACCTGAATGAGATGAATGAGTGTCTACTAGTGGATTCCCTCCCCACTCCCTCTTCAATCTCTGCTCACCCTTCTTCTCATTCTCGAGGATATCGTATGCATCCTTGAGAGTGAGTGACTCCTCTCCGATTATCAGTCTATCACGGGGCACCATCACCTGCAGAGATCTCCTTCCATTCTCTCCCCTCCCCTCCCTCCACACTCACCTCTCCAATCTTGGTGGATGCCCATCGTGACTGTGGCAGGAAGTCAACGTCTCGAGATGTGATCAGACCTGCACTTCCTCTCTTTCTTCTCCTCCTCCTTCTCTTCACTAACCGAGTAGTTTCGATCCGTACTTGCCAGTCTGAGTGACGGGTGTTCCAGTGAATCCCTTCTTCGCCTTTATCTCCATCAGATCGGCCACTGTAGAATCAGCAGTGATGCACTGCGGGTGAGTGATGAAGCCTTGCTTGTATCTCTGAATTACCACACTTGAGTCTCCAATCCACCGTGTATCAGCCATTGAGTAGCAATTAATATCGACTAATGCGGAATCAGCTGCCGTGAGGCGAATAATCCCCCCCCCCCCCCTCTCCCCGTAGGCTCGAACTTAAAGACTAGAACTCCCGCGACTTCGTTTTGAAGACACATTAAGTGCAAATCAAATTGTCCAGGCATTTTTTTTTCAATCTCCACTAAACCGGATTTCAGAAGAATCCCCGACGATTGGGATTCCTATTAGTACTTGAGAATGAGGCTTCACAACGTAACTAGAAGATGAATCTAGCCAACCTTGACTTTGTTGACTTCCTTCGCTTGATCCTCCTTCGAGGGGAAATTCGCATGGACGATTCCGATTCCACCGTGCAGCTGCAATCACAATGCATCCTCTACTTTTTACTTTACCCTCCCTTCATATTCCCAAAATTAGTTCCCATTTTTTTGGCTGCAGGCCTGCTATATATTATGTGTAGGGCCTTGCATTGTGCACTAAGCAGCTGTCAGTGGAAGTCCTCCTCACAATTAGACATCCGCAACCCTTGCCCTGAGGGCTGACCACCCCCTCCCCCCCCCTAGTATGCTACTCCATACCCCGAGGTTAGGATCTCGCCCTAGTGAACCACTATATTAAGCAGTTTCATTAATGATTATACAAATTAAATATCCAATGGATAGATGGGAACCCATGGATGAGAGGAGAAACTCGATTCGTCCTACACATTCCCCCCCCCCCCCTCTCTCTTCTTCCTGTTCCGATAAACTCGATGCTGCACTCTGCACTTTCTTATCTTTTTTGCTTCTCCCAGAAATCGGTAGTGTCCAAATGATGAAGCGAGCTAATCTGGGAGATAAGAGGGGGAACATCTCTCCCTCACTCACCGCCATTGCAATGGCCATCTCAGCCTCAGTGACCGTGTCCATGGGGGAGGAGACGAGGGGAGCCTTGAGGGTTATGTTCCGAGTGAGACTAGTGTCTAGAGACACGGATGTCACTGAGAAGTCGATGTAGCCAGGCAGGATGTTGAAGTCACTGCAACGACTCCATTACGCCTCCACTCACACTACTATTTATTCCGTGCAATCAGCCAGAGACAAGACTACCTTATCAGCCCGGCCAACAATCTGGTCGATCATAAGCAAACAATCCATCTATCTCTCGCTGGTGCAAAACAGTTACGGCTTACGTCCTACGGACTAATAGTGGAATGAATATATAGGGAGAGTAAGTACTTGTATGTAATTCCCTGCTTGCTCTCGAAGAGTTCTTCGATGCTCTGCCCGTCGACCAGAGAAGGATCCATATTCAACCTGAGAAGAGGAAGGGGATGCACACCAAGAAAGGCATTGAAGGTATTACATATCTCATATCCAAGAAGGAGATTGGCGATATATCGAGGATAGATTCGGATTGGAATGAGATTGATACATCTGAGAGATGAAGAAACACCTCGGAGAGAGAAAGGAGGAAGAGGTTGCCATGGTGAGAGATAGAGAGGAATTGGAATTACAAGACATATCCGAGGGGGAAGGAGGATAGAGTGAAGTTGGGGACGGAAGAGACGATGAATGAATAGTCCAGAGAAAACTCTAACCCAAGCTCCGCCCCTTTCTAATCGGAGAATCTCTTATCACTTGAATCTTAGAAAGCAATATCTATCTCCTTTCAACGAAATTTCTGCAATATCTCGGCATTCGCGCAAATACCCAGGTGTTCTGCAAATAACCAAAGTCCTAAAAGATCCGGAATAAATGGACAGCACCTACCCAGGGTTTATCAGGGTTTGTTTCATTTAAATGGCAAAGTCTCGATAGATACATCAACCCTCTGACAGTAGAACAGAGATTAGAAAAGACACACGCAAGTGAGAAATAGCAGAGCAAAAACTTTATCGATTCCCTATGAAACGGTTACTCAAGGCAATCGACATAGCATTAAAAGATCTACGAATACTTACAACTTTGGTGTATAAATTATTAGGAAATACGAAACACAACAGGAGTAAACGATGGATAAATAAATAATTATCACGTTATACATGTCTTAGAGATACCTAGATTACTATGAAAGGGGAAAGCATGAAGCCCGAGCATATTGAGAATTTAAAACTTAATTATTAACTACACACGAATAGTACCCCAAGAGATGGTGGAATACAACGGAGAGGCGTATCTTCCAAGATCACCCTGACATACTTAGATTGAGTTGATGATATCCTTCATCTTGTTCGTGTCTCCATTCACTCTCGCCGTCCACTGACGATCCTCGGAAGAATTCTTCGTCGTCGACTTCGAAGTCTTCTCGATGTAAGCTCCCTCCGAGTTCACCAGACCCGTCTCCAGCTACAAATCAATCCCTCTCTCACTAATCACAACTAGCGCATTTGGATTATCTGAACGAGTACCTGTTCCATCTCATTGAGTTTCTCACTCGCTGCAGGCAGCAGAGTCTTGATCTGTCCCACCACTCCACTCATCTTCTTCTTCAGTTCAGCTCTCTCCGTCTCGATCTTCGCCCTGAACACTCTTCCTTCGACCTTCCCCTATCTCATCGGATATCTCCTCAATCTGACCGAGTAGCATTGAGAGTCGTCTCTTCCTTGTCTCCCTTGAATGCAGACACTGCATCGATGAGTCTCTTGTGAAGGGCGATTCTCTCGTTCACGATCTTCTCCACTTCCTCCACTTTCGCCTGCACTCCCAGGAGAGCCTCCGAGGCAGAGTCCTCAACACTAATTATTTGCTTAATTCACCTTAAAATGCGCGATAACCAGTGTGTATACTCATTGTACAATAGCCTTCGTTGGCACAAGAAAGTGTCTTATCGACAAAAACATTTTTCGTTACTAAGCTTTTCATAAGTTAAGAATGAGTGTTGTATGTTGGACAGACCACCAATCGTGGTCGGTCCACAACAATCGATTCATAAGCAACCGGATTCGCATATACAGAAAATAGTAACCTTGGTGATCTCGAAGTCGAATCGGACATAGACGATGACGGCGATGAAGAGACAAAGGAAGAAGGCAGTGGCCATGAGGGGCTCACGCCTCAAATCACCACAATCATCACTCACTTCCATTAGGGAAATTACATTATTTGAAATGCGAACGATCTCTCACTGGAACATACAAAAAACTAACCAAATGTATAGTCTGCTCCACTGGTACTCTAGAGTGAATGGCTGAATGTGAGCATCGACGAGAGAATTCTTCTCGATCACGATCACTTTCCTTCCTTCAGTATCCAGATAAGTCGCCAGCTTCTCGTCCGGACGACGGTTCACCTCATACGGAGTAGACAGCTTTACGTTCCTACAACAACCACATTAATAATTCTACAGTATTTAAAAGGTATTTCACTCACGAAGCCTTTTCGGGAAGGACAATCTTGGTAGTGAGCTTCTCAACAACCATTCCATCGTAGATATGGTCGAGCAGACGCATCTTGAGAACGAACCTGCAACATTTCTTTTAAAAATCGAACAATTATAGAATATAATAATATAATAATAAAAAAATAAGTATTGTAAAAATTACTTGTCTCCATCGGCAAAGAGATATTCATAAGAGGGCACATTATATCCCATGATATAGTTAGTCTTCCATCCACCGTAAAGAGGGAACCTATAACAATAAATTAACATTTAATATATAATTATAACACATTAAAATAAAAACAGAAGGATGTATTTCCAAACACGGAATAATACTCCCCCGGGCAGATATTTAGATGTGACCACAAACCTTGGCTTGACGTCAACTTCGACCGACTCGGCCCTCACTTTGAGGGAAGACGAAGAGATGTTTCCAATCACATCACGATAGTAGATGTCGCGAGCGGCAGCAGGAAGAATGGTCTTAAAATTAAAATAAAATTTGTGGAATTTTTTTATTATTACAATGAAATCCCCTAGTTAAAATAATAATAATACTAAAACATACCTTGAACTCCTTGACGCAGGGCTGTTTTCTTCCTCTCCTGTCGATTTGGTAATCGAGACGAGAGAAAGATCCCTGTAATATTCATTCAATCACCTGTCATTGGACAAGGGCGGTCGCAAGCGAAGAAATAGTCTCTCACAGTAAGTTTAGCTCCCTTGTGCACTATCTGAATCTTCTCTTCGACGGCAATGTTTCCCCAGTGAGAAATCTCGATGAGCCTTTCGACAGTGGTAGCCACGATAAAAAGGAGAAACGTTCTCGTAGTGCACACGAACTTCGCTCTACAAAATTATATTTATGCATTGATTATACCTGCTAATTCATAGGATGGAATGTTCTATAGAC